>JAVSCE010005390.1:0-85365 GCA_032199065.1 Smutsia gigantea | reverse complement strand
CTAGTCTCAGCGGGTGGGGGCGTCGGGCACCAAACCGTTCCCCCACTCGTGCAGAGAGAAACCCTCAGAACCTAGAGGCTCCAATACTGGTTTACCACGCTTAGCCGACCTCCCCTCAGCCTCCAAAACCTAAGACTTCCTTAGGAAACTCCTCTACCACCGCGACTGGGACCATCCCAATTTTCGCTGAGCTTCAGCAGATTCCCATTCTCTGCGCTTGGTGTGTTTATGCAAGCCTTGTGCGCCAGACCTGACCTACCGCACATGGCGTGTGGCACACTGTGCAGAGGGGTGGATAATGGCGATTGGGATCCACAACTGGAGTCCATAATGTGTAGACAGAGGCAAGAGATGTGGCTGCTTTCTCCTAGTGTAAGTGTCAGGGAGAGCTGGAGTCCGACACAGCAGTACATCCTCCTCCACCTTCCCCAAAATGGAACACATAGCACAGATAAACTTGGACCTCAGCTCCCTTGTACAGACCTCTTAGATAAGTATGAGGAGAGTGGATATCTGGGGTCATTTTTAGATACAGCAAGGGTCATTCCCAGATGCCTCCTCGCCATATTCTTGGGGCAGGGGTAGGGATATAGAAAAGGGGCCATGCGAAGAGCGACCCTTATAACACACCCTTTTTCATTGCTTCTCTTTACTCTCAGTCTTGCTTAGACTCACTGTTTTTCCATCTTGCTTGCCGAAGGGCTCAAGTCTTCTCTCTCCGTTTCTGTCGAAATCGGTCGCTCTGCTATCTCTGCCTCATTTTGCCACGGGCCCTGTCTCCATGGTTACCATAGCTTCCATCTGCATATTTTAGGAATAAGTTTGTGTCCAGCTGGAAGGCATCAGGGGAAGTGGGGAATAAGGAAAAAAAATCCTAAGGATTTGGAAAGCTCACCTCAGATGATGCAGAGGCTGCTGGCCACCAGAGACAAAATACTAAAAGTGTTCTTGGAGAAGGAGGGAGAGAGAGAAATATTTGCAGGGAAGCTACACATTTTTTACTAGCTACCATTAATTGGACACCAAATATGTGTCGAGTACTTTACATACAAAATCTCCAGTCCTCACAGTACTGATAAATAAGGTAGGACTTAGCTTCTTGTTATAGATGAAGAAACTGAGACAAGTTAAGCAAGTTCTCCAAAGCCTCACTGTTCTGTTTATGTCCTATCCCAAAGACTGGGCTCCTGCTACAATTTACAGCCTTCCAAGTTCACAGGCTTCACTCTCAGAGCCATTGTCTCTGACAGCTGGGATATTCTTCATGATTAACTCCTAGATTTTATCTCCACTATGAACTCTTTACCTGTATTTGTTTTTTTGTGAAAGTAGGACTCTCCTTCCCATGGTGTCCCCCAGCCACTACCGCCACCAAGGGCCAGGAGCTGGAAGACAGTGGAAAATGCCCCAGACACTGGGCTACTGCCCTGCCTTCCCAACTCTTGTTCTCTGCGTTTCCTTCCGCAAAACCTCTTCATATTTCTCACAGAGAGGGCAGCAAGCCAACAGGAGGAGAAAAAATTAGAGAAGTATTCATTGGTGGTGCTGGAGGAAAGCAGTGTAGGATCTGAGGGAAGCTTTGATAATGAAGGCGAGGCTAACCTATGAAGTCAGTCTCAGAAAGACTGATCCCTAACCAGCAGGTCATAGGGGTTCATTTCTCTGTGGGAGCTCCCTCAAAAGATTCCCTCGGTGAGATCTGAACGTCATGTGCCCTCTGGTAACTCTGGAGAGCCAGGGGCTTCATCGTCTGAGATGAGGTCGGAAATAATTGACCTCTGGCTGACTCCGCAGGCCCAACTCTCTCCGTGACTGGCTCTCCAACTCTGGGCTCGAGAGGACTCCTTCGCTCTCTTTTTTCCTCTGTCGCTTCAAGTGGGCGGACCTCCCTCCTCCGCTTCTTTTACATTGGCTCCTAGATTGGCCAGGAGAATTCACCAATGGGGAGCTCTGGGAGGCGGACCTAGAAAGCCACCAGCTAGAGGAGGAAGAGCAAATTTCGAGTTGGCCGCGGCGTGGGCCCCGCTTGGGAAAGGGGCAGCAGGTAAGGTTCCGACCTGGTGGCTCTGACCTGGTTCGGTCCCACACTTCCTAGTTAATCAGGGCCAAGTTGTTAGATAGATAGATAGATATGCTTCCCGACAGCCTGTTGGATCCAGCCCTCCTGGTTCCCTACCGTTTCTCCTCTGGGCTTCCATTGCTCTATCGATTGTATGCCAGAGACCCGTAGTTTTCTTTCTTGCACAGGGGAAAGGTATTAAAGTAGAAAGTGAGCAAGACTCACTCTTGTACCTTTAATTTTGCTATGGCATCAGCTCCCCCCGAATCTATTAATATTATTCCCCCATGAGACTGGCAAAATCCTGTTCTCTATCAAGACTCAGGTGAAATATTATTTCCTACCAGTAGCTTTCCTGGACTACCTGTTTTGCAGGATTTGTTCTGCCCCAGTCTGAGGATAGCATTTTATGCATACATCTATTAGAGCACTTAGTGCGTGCTCTCTCTTTAATGTTTCTATTCTTCGAATATAAGATTTTGTAGGGCAGGTCTAGTGCTTAATACGTAGTACACAATAAAGGTTAATTGAATGGAATTGATTGAGGAGGGACAATTTAAACTAATATACTTAGGGAACAATTAATAATAGACAAAATAAAATACAATACAGTTATAATTAAGATTTATTAAATTAGTGGTTCATAATATAATTGCTACCACAGCTCAGAGAAAGGAGAAAGCTAGAACTGGCATGACGGGAGGCTTTATGAATCACAAAGTCTCAAGTTTGGAAGAGCCCTTAGAACCATGTTTTCATTCATTCATTCAACAAATATTTATTGAGCATCTATTATATGCCAGACACAATGCTAGACAATGGGATCATAGTGAATCTTCTCCTCCAGAAGAAGACATGCATCCTTCCTCTGTTAAACCATATTTAGTAAATTGTTATCCAGCTTCTATTTAAGCATCTTTAATAAGAACTCCTTATCTCACTTTGCAGGTTATTCTATTTTGGGCTTTTTGTTCTTCAATCAATATCCAACAAATACACTAAACAAATATATAGCTCAATGAAATTTATCCCACATTTCCATTGTAAAAGAGGGAGAGCTTCCTAGTGGTAGCATTCTTAAGAATAAAGAAAACCACCCCTTTTGCTTTTTTATTATAAAAGTAATATAGATTTATTCTAGAAAAATTGGAAACACATAAAGGTACAAATAAAAATGCCTAGTATTTCATGACCATGATGTAGTGATAACCATAATCATTATCTTATTAAATGTATCCTTTCTATTTCTTTTCTGCATGTGTAGATATATATATATGTGTGTGTGTGTGTGTGTGTGTGTGTGTGTGTGTATGGTTGACCCTTGAACAACTCGGGTTTGAACTGTGTGGGCCCACCTGTAGGTGGGTTTTTTTCGATAAATGTATTGGAAAATTATTTGGAGATTTGCGACAATTTGAAAATAATTTTTTCTCTAGCTTTATTGTAATAATACAGTGTATAACATACAAAATATGTGTTAATTGACTGTTTCTGTTACTGCTATGGCTTCCAGTCAACGTGGGCTATTAGTAGTTAAGTTTTTGGGAAGTCAAAGGTTATTCCTGGATTTTCCACTCCTTTGTGGGGGAGCTGTGAGTGTCCCTATACCCTGCATTGTTCAGAGCTTGACGGTGTGTGTGTCTGTATGTGTGTGCATATGTATATATACACAATATGTATACATATACAAATTAGTCCATACAACAAATACAATTTTATATCATATGTACCCCCACTTGACATTATACTGTATTTTTCAGCCTGCAAATATTATTTGAAGTCATTTTTATGTCTATATAATAGTCTAAAAATGGGTATTTGATTTTTTTTAACCACTTTTTGTTGGACCATTAGTTTATTTCACAATTTTTGATACCTTAGATTGTTCCTTGATGAAAATTCTTGCACTTACATTGTGACTATGTATCAGATGATTTCTTTAGGATAGATTTTTAAAGTAGGATTACTGGATTAAGGACATGAACATTTAAAAGGCTGTTGGATTGCAAAACTGAAGGAACAAAATAGCAGCAGACTCACAAACTCCAAGAAGGGACTACTGGTTACCAAAGGGGAGGGGTGGGGAAGGGCAGGTAGAGAGGTAGGGAGAAGGTGGTTGTGGGGTATCATGATTGGTGCACATGGTGTGTGTGGGGTCACGGGGAAGACAGTGTAGCTCAGAGAAGACAAATAGGGACTCTGTGGTATCTTACTACACTGATGGACAGTGACTGCAATGGGGCATGGGGGGGGACTCAATAAGGGTGAATGTAATAACCACATTGTTTTTCTTATGAAAACTTCATAAGAGTTTATATCAATGATACCTTAATTTAAAAAAAAAGCGGTTTCAGAGAAGACAAGTAATGATTCTATAGCATCTTACTACGCTGATGGACAGTGACTACAATGGGGTATGTGGTGGGGACTTGATAATAGGGGGAGTCTAGTAACCATAATGTTGCTCATGTAATTGTACATACCAAAAAAAAAAGGCTGTTTGATTCAAGTGGTCAAATTGCTCCCCCAAAAGATTGTGTTTAATAGTCGTTCCAGTGAGTATGAGAGTGACCATCTCAAACAAACTTATGAGAGCCTGATTACTTTTTAAAAATTTTGTCAATTTAATAAATAAATAAATAAAAAGTGAAACCCACTCTTTGTATTCCTCCTGGGCATTCTTTTGTCAGTTGCCTTTCATGACCTTTGCACATTTATTCTTTTGGGATGATTTTATTTTTCGTTTGGATTTCCATGAGTTCTAATACAGTAAGAGTGATGCCTCCTTGTTTTAATTATTAAAATGTAGTAAACTCTAGAGTGCTCCAGGCAGGCCTCTGTCCCTGGATCTCTTTTTCTCTCCGTTCACATTCATTCCTTTAGGGATCTCACCCAGTCTCATGGCCTGGAATATATGTATACTGATAACACCACCAAAAGGTAAGCTCCATTTAAACTCCATGGATGCAGCAGTTTTTGGTCCATTTTGCTCAGTGCTGTATCCTTAGCACTTGGAACAGTGCCTGGCACATGGTAAGCCCTCAGTAAATAGTTGTTGAATTAATTAAGATGGTTTTATTATTATTCCCATTTTACAGATGAGGAAACAGGTTGAGAAATATTAAGTAAATTGCTGGAGTTTGTGTAGCTAAGAAATAACAGAACTGGGGTTCAAATTCATGTTCTTAACCACTACATGTACTGCCTTTCTTAAATTTGATAAAACATTTTTTATATGTTATGTTGAAACCTTCTTCTTAGTAACTTTTACCACAATACACTGTTATGCATAATTGAGAATGAGTATAGTGTATATGAGATGTTGTTTCTGGAGAAGGAGAGTACAGCAGTGGACACGGGAAGGTTGGTGTTAAGGAGGAACAGTCTGGGTCCAGATTATGGGATACCTTAAATTTCTTCAAGAATTTAGACTCAATCACAATCTTAAGTAGAAGAGGCTCATTGTAGATTTCTGAACTGAGTCGGGTAGTGATGGATGGTTTACTGTTCCTAACCACCAGTTTATTACCTTAATTAAATAAAATTTCATCTTCTTTTTACTTTGGGGGTCATTGGTTAGTATATGGAAATGGAGTTAAATTTGGCCCACCTCAAAGCACATAGTCTTTCCTTCACTCCTCACTTCTTTGCAATCAAAACAGCTCCCATCTCCGCTTCTAGAACTGACTGTCTCAAATGGAAAGATACCTAAGCCAGCTGGTTAGAGTGTCCTTTCCCTTTGTAAGGGCCTAAAGACATGGTGACAAATTCTTACTCCTTCTCAAGTGTCCATGAGACAACCTCTCTCCTTTAATATGTCCTTTCAGTCACATCACAGTTTAGTCTATTAACTAACAGCCATTTTTCCTAACATTTTTTGTTGGGTTTAAAACTTTTCAAATTCCTCAGACATTTTTCTACCCTCTCCTTCCTACTACGTATTCTTAATCTCATCTACTATTCGGTTACTATATTTAAAATTTTTAAATAGATATTTTTCTCTTATTACAAAAGCAGCGCCTCAACAATATAGAAAAAATACACAAAACCAAAACAAAAACAAAAAACAACCGCATCACCTCAAACTAACCAACATTAATTTTTGGTGTATATCCTTCAAGAACACGTTTTTATTTATGTGTGTGTATGTTTGACAAAACAGATTACCTTATACATATTCTTAAATCTTTTTCTTACCAACTAATCATTTGTGCAATGCATGTTGGTGAGCCATATACTTCTTGTTGAGAGTACTTGTTGGATATTGATTGAAGAACAAATATCCAAAAATGGAATTATCTGCAAAGTGAGATAAGGAGTTCTCTTAGTAAAGATGTTTAAATAGAAGCTGGATAGCAATTTACTAAATATGGTTTAACAGAGGAAGGATGCATGTCTTCTTCTAGAGAAGAAGATTCACTATGATCTCCATTGTCTAGCATTGTGTCTGCATATAATAGATGCTCAATAAATATTTGTTGAATGAATGAATGAAAACATGGTTTCTAAGGGCTCTTCCAAACTTGAGACTTTGTGATTCATAAAGCCTCCCCTAATCATATATTGTGTTGTCTCTTATTGTTCCCTAGCTAATGATTGTTAGTGTGTACCCTTGATATAATGATGAAAATGTCACTTTACCTCTGTGATCCTTCTTCCCCAAACCTATAACCCCAATCTAATCAGGTGAAAACATCAAATCCCAACAGAGGAGCATTCTGTAATATATTTGACTGGTACTCTTTAAACTGTCAAGGTCATCAAAAATAAGGAAGGTCTGAGAAAATAAATTTCAAATTGCTACTCATTTGTTTTTTATTAGATTTTTTAAAAAAAACAGTTTTAGATTTACAGAAAAACTGAGTGGATTGTACCAAAAGTTTCCATATGTCTGAGCACACAGTTTTCCCTGTTACCAACATCATATATTAGTATGGTATATTGCAAATACTGAATCAATATTGATACATTATAATTATTTAAGGTCCATATTTAATTCACATTTCCTCAGTTTTACTTCATGTTCTTTTTCTGTTCCAGGATCCCATCCAGGATACTGGATGTCATGACTCTGTTATGTGTGTATGTGCATGCGTGTATATGTAATGTATATATGCATGAACAAATATGTATATGTATGTATATGCAGAAATGAAATCGAAAGGATACATATTAAAATATTAATGATCATTACTACATTGTAGTTATGAAAAAATAGGTATTTTTCTTTATACCTTTCTTACACCTTCTGTGTTTCCAACTTTTCCAAATGCATATTACTGCTATAATCAGAAAACAAAAGGGAAGGTTTTCTTTATTTTTAAGAATGCTGCCACTAGGGTGGCTCTCCCTTTTACAATGAAAATATGGACCTTCCTTGTTTCTGATGACCTTGACAGTATCAAAGAGTATGGGCCAGGTATATTATAGGAATCTCCTCTGTTGGAATTTGTCTGATGTTTTTCTACTGTTTAGACTGGGGTTATAGGTTTGTGGGAAGAGGATCACAGAGATAAAAGTCCATTTTTATCACATGATATTAAGAGTACATACTAAGAAAATAATTTAATTTTTTTCCTGATGCTGATTTTTTTTATTGAAGTATTGTTATCATTGATACACAATCATATATTGGTTTCAAGTATACAACACAGTGGTTCAACAGTTACCCATATTGTTAAATCCTCACCCCTACTAGTGCAGTTACTATCAAGATAGAACAATGATACAGAATGACTTTATTCTCCATGCTGTACTACTGTCCCCGTGACCAACTTATATTATGATTGAGAACTTTTGTGCCCCTTTATGCCCCTCACCCTCCCCACCCATAATTTAATATTGTTGATGTTAACCTTGGTCATCTGAGTGAAGCAGTGTTTGTCCAGTATCTCCACTTTAAAGTTACTCCCCTCCTTTCCAAAATTGTATTGGACAAAATTCTCCATGCCTGCTCTTTAAGGTTGAATACATAATTTATTTGGAATTCAGTATGAGAGATTTGTCTTTTTCCCCATGTATTAATTTATTCAGTAATTTATTTGTATCAGTATGGATTCATGGATATTTATTTTATACTTGGGGGTTATAATCCAGTACTACTTTTTTATTGCTAAAATCGTTCCAGTTTTGATCATTAGGAGCTCCTTTAGTTGACTTTTATGCCCCTATGACATGCCCCCGCAATGTGTGTGTGTGTTTGTTTTGAGTACTTCCTTGCTTTCTGGACTACAAGGTACTTTAGGCTCATCTTGTATATTTCCTTCCCCAGTCCTAGAGTCAGCCATTTCTCTAAGAAGCCCTGATTCCTTTAATTGGAAAATGGTATTAGAATCCAAGATGAACTCCTTGCTACTGGGGTTTCATTTCTTTCAACTTTCACTTTCATTTGGTGACTTCATCCTCCATCCTATCTGCCTCTGACAGGCCCCTCCAGACTGATGACAAGAGGTCATTAGCAGGAGGAACTTTTGATTCATCAGAGTTGATGAATTGGCTGCCTTGGGGGAGAATGGACACCCTCTCTTTAGGAAAATGCTGCCAGAAGTTGAATGACTAACAACTTAGTGGAGTACTGCATTTAGTGGGTTTGGACTAGTTTCTATGGGTCCTTCCACTTTTAAGATTCCCTGCTTCCAAGTGGTGTTTAAAAAGATCAGTTTGATTGTAATGATTCTCTCCACACCACCCTGCCACTGACAGTGAGACTGCCGACTTATCTCTGTGCCCCCACAATGCTTGGCACACTACCTTTTTTATGGTAGATGCTTAATAAATGTTTTGCTGAAATATATTGCACTGGATTTAATTGGGGCCTGGATGTGTTTGGAAAGCCAGTAAGAAAAAGAATTCAAAGGTCATATGTAGATATACTGATGGTGATAAACATCAAAATTAACTTAGGGATATAGGGAAGTTTTATCCACGAATCTAATCGCTTTCCCCTTTGTGCTACAGTTTCAATTAATCACAGTTATCTGTTCTGCTAGGACCATATCTCATCCATGTTTATATTTCCAGAAATACGATACCTGACACTATGACTTCTCAGTCAAAATTTGTTGAATTACACTGGCTTTTCAGGTCCCAACTAGAAGAGATTGAGTGTCATGTACTTCCCTGCCCTCCTCTCCATTCTACTGTACTTCCTTTTCTCATTGTTTTTATCTTTATCAGGTTTTTTCCTTGGATCTCTGAATACCCAGGCCCCCTCCACCATGGCCAGCCGGGGTGGGGGCCGGGGTCGTGGCCGGGGCCAGCTGACCTTCAACATGGAGGCTGTGGGCATTGGGAAGGGGGATACTCTTCCTCCACCCACCCTGCAGCCTTCTCCACTCTTCCCTGTAAGTATCTGCCCTCCCTTCCCAAGACTCCTGTGTGCCTCTGTCTGACTGTATATGATCCTGGATTTCTCCTAGGCCATCATAAAACCATCTTCGTCTTGCCCCTCTGCCTCTATACTCCCAACTCAGATGGGATGTTTTCCAGGCAAGGAAGTGTCTGCCCTTACCTCTCATACTCCCAGCTCCCCAACTTTTAAAGTTATTGGTGATCTCCCAATTTTCTTTTGGCTCTTCGCTCAAATGGGAGCCGCTGAATTGAATTGGGGGAAGGCCCTCCCATATTTGTACTCCAGCATTTTCTCTCTGAACTAACCACTGCCCATGCGTCCTTAGCCCTTGGAGTTCCACCCAGTGCCTCTGCCCTCAGGAGAGGAAGGGGAATATGTCCTGGCACTGAAGCAGGAGCTACGAGGGGCCATGAGACAGCTCCCCTACTTCATTCGGCCAGCTGTCCCCAAGAGAGGTCAGTTGGGAAGCTAGCATCATATTCTGAGTGCCTTTCATGAGTAGCGCTCTGTACTCAGCACCACTGGGGGCTAGAGAGGCCAGAAGAGGCACCGGAAGCTCACTGTCTTGCTGGGGAAATTATAATAATAATTACCGATGCATTTGAAATACATTACAGTATCCATGGTTTTTGTTTCTTTGGGTTTTTTTTTTTGACATTCACAGTAGTCTTGGGACAGTAGGAGGTCAAGTATTAAGATGCCCATTTCGCAGGTATAAGTGGGGAGACCTATTAAAATTTTTAACGATTTGGATATTACAGGCACCAACCTCAGAGGGGAGGCTGATGCTGGGTCTCTGAAAAGCCCTGCTAAGGGAAGTATTACCCCTTTGGTTAGTGGACTGTGAGAGCAGGAAGGACTGGAGAAGGGGGTGCACTTGGGAGGCTTGGGATAGTGGATATTTACCCACTGATACGGAAGGACAGAGTTGCAGTATGTTGACATACAGCGCTTTCCTGTTGAAGCCTTAGAAGCTGAAGCTCAGAGAAATTAAGACTTGCCTAAGTGAGCACCATTAGCAAGGGGGAAGAATGAGACCCTGTTTTTTTGCTCTCTACTATACTTTCCACTGTACGTGTCAATATAGCCATGCCTTTGGGTTAAGGGAGGTAACAAAAACATTGTAATTTTGGGTGGCAAAGGTACAGGTTAGAAGAGTGTGGAAGGTCCTCACTGAAGCTGACACTCTGCGCTCCATGAGCTTGGGGTGAGGGGACAGACAATTCCTGAGTATTGAGAGGGCTGGGCCCTCAGGAACAGCCTGCTCTAGAGCTCTGAAAAGATAAGACTTTGACCCTTGCCCTCTGACCCCTCAGATGTGGAGCGTTACTCAGACAAATATCAGATGTCAGGGCCGATTGACAATGCCATCGACTGGAATCCTGGTAGGTGATGGGCCCTTTCATTGACTGCCCTTCTTTCAAGTATTTGAGATGTCTCAAGCCACAAGCCACCACCTAATCCACCCTCCTCTGTCCCTGCTCCTATTCTGGAGCCTTAGATGGGCTCCCAAACACTCTCAGACTACCTGAAAACGTGTTAAATAGCCCCACTGCTTGGGAGACATCTGGGCCACAGTTTTGTTCCAAGCAACTTTTACCCAACTCCTTTCTTCCTGACCCTTACCCCAAACTTTACCTCTCCTTTAAAACCAGTCATCAGTTATAGGAAGCTCCAGGCAGGGTCTTACTGACTTTTCTGTTCCCACTATTCCCAGATTGGCGACGTTTGCCCCGGGAGCTAAAGATTCGGGTGCGGAAGCTACAAAAGGAGCGTGAGTATCTGGAAGAAGGAGGGAGGGAGAAGAGAGATGTCCTTCATCAGCTGGAGGGTCAAGGCTGCTGGCAGCATTGTGGAGGCCCCCCACCCCCCGAATTCCTACCCATTCCACCAGTATTGTTGCTGGATGCCACAGTGGCCACATGAGGGCAGCACAGTGACATGGTCTCTGCAGGAGGGTGGGGTAGAAAGTTAACAAGGAAGTTTGCTCTCTGATGGTTCACCTTTTGATCTTGTATCCAGGGACCACCATTCTGCTCCCCAAGAGGCCTCCTAAGACCACAGAAGATAAGGAAGAAACAATACAGAAACTAGAGGTAAGGAGGATATGTGCACAGAGACCACCGAGGTCCCAGATCCATTCCCTCCCCTTTGACCTATGTGTGCCTCCATTTTTCCCTTCTGTGAGCTAAGCCTGAGTTTTTCTTCCTATTCATCTTCACATAAGACCCTGGAAAAGAAGGAGGAAGAAGTGACTTCAGAGGAAGATGAGGAGAAAGAAAAAGAAGAAGAGAAGGGAGAGGAAGAAGAGGAAGAGTATGATGAAGAAGAACATGAAGAGGTGAGGAGGACCTCCGTCCACCCTCAGCCCTCCTCTCTTCCCCTCATGAGCTCTGGACATCTCGACTCTGTGCACCAGGGGTATGCTCTTCAGAGGGTTGGAGGGCCAAAGGAGATAGTGTCTCCAAAGGATAGCACCCTCCACTTTGTCCTGGGCCCTTCTCAAGAGTGAATTACAGCTGGAAGGGGCTTCTTAACCTTGGATTGGGAGGGAAGGGGCCTGGTACATAGGGACGAAGGAGAATGCTGAAAGCATGCCCAACTTTGTTTTTTTTCTTTTCTCTATTTCAGGAAACTGACTACATCATGTCATATTTTGACAATGGAGAGGACTTTGGGGGTGACAGTGATGACAATATGGATGAGGCTATATATTGAGGAAGGACCCTAAACAACACCTGAGACCTTCAGGTCTTTCTTGATTTAGGATACAGAGAGTAACTGTCCCTATTCTTTGGTTTTGTGGACAAGTAAATCATTTGCTCAGAGGCCAGCTAACCTATTTGGCTCTTGGAGACAGTGATAGAAGATGATGAGCTTTTCTACCCTTCCCTTTCCTCTATGCTGTATCAACTCTGATATGTTGGGAAAAGGGCAAAGAACTAATGTCTTAATTGTATAAAAGGGAGGAAGAAGGGTCAGAAGAAGAACTGGAGTTGTTAGAGCTGGAACAGCTGTACACAAGTCCCTACCCATTTATTATAGTTCTTTGTGGAGATAACTGGGGTAGGAGCAGTTAGGAAGGGTGAGGCCAGTTTTATATTTTTAAATAAAATGTTTTTATCTGTCTCTGTACCCAGGGTGAGGCCTGGTGGGAGAGAAATGGAGGAATGAAGGGGATGCCTAACTAAACCATTCTTCTCTCCTTACCTGTCAGTCTAGTGTGACCCACTAGGGGTTACAGCCTTCCTGTCTTTTGCCCTTTCCCTCCGAACCCCATGCTGGGACACATAGTCTCATTCTAGACCTGCCATGGAACATTCAGTAACTCACCTGCAGGGCTGCACAGAGTGAGTAGTGGAGAGCAGCCCACTCCCAGGAGACCAGCAGGCTCTGAGCCTCTGGTCCTCAAGCCACAGGGACGCGATTGTCTCTGATCACATGTGTTCACAGGGACACAGGCCGGCTCTTTCCCACACTTGACCTTGATCTTGTCCTTGTTTACAAGGAATGATTACAGCTACTTCTGTGGGAGATTCAAGAAAGCCAGGTGCAGAGAGGGTATAGAGAGGAGGTGCTCATTCTTCTTCAGCACACTCGCCCTCTGCCAAGCCCTGAAGACCCCACTTGGAAAGTACGTCTGTGCAGAGGAAGCCTCCTAAACATCTTCTTCTCCACTACCAGACGCTGCTGTGTGGCTGAGTTGCAATTTCTTTTTTGGTTCTTCCTTTGTGGAATTTAGTTAGACTTTCTCACTTCCTTCTTGGGGGGAGGGAGATGGGGTTTTGCATTACAGGAAGTAAGGACGGTGGAGAGAAGGGGAGTGACTTAGGGATACTCACAGCTCTGAGGGATGCTTCCTCACCCACACAGCTCTCCCTTGAGTGAGTCACTTCCCTGGGCTCTGATTGGCTTCTGAGGAAGCTCTGGATGAGCTGATTGGTTCCAGCCACTTAACATGCAACAGTCACGGGCGAGCTGCATGTCCAGAATAGGGACTGAATAAGAAGGCAGATACAGAATAGCTGGGGTGCTGTCTTAAGGACCCTACTAAACATTTGAAAGCCATAAAAATGGGATGCAGAAGAGCCTTCAAGAAATTCCACAATCCTATTCGGGCAGGCAGACTGAATTCCTTACAACATCAAGTGATAAAGACCAGCAGTCTAATGTTAGCCATTTCTGACCCCACTGTAAAGAATGAATAGGGGCTGTGACTCCATTGAGGGAAAGCACCTTGACAGCCTGGTTTGGGTGTGGTAGGAGGTGTTAGGTAGAAGCAGCCAAAAGAACAGAGAAGGAAGCTGGACTAGAAACAGAACATTCCAGAGTTATTAAGCAATTTGTGATGATTGGTGTGTTTCCTTTTGTAGCTCTGAGGTGTGGTGTGAGTGGAGTGGGGGAGGGGCCAGGGGCCCTGTCACTGGGGTTTCCCATAGTCACACTTTAGCTTGTGATTGTGGCTAGGGAGAAACCAGCAAGAAACAGAAGTAAAAGACACTGAAAATTTTCTTTTCCCATCCTTCCCTACACACACCCACCAGTCCTAAGCTGGTCAACTATACCTGTGTCTGTTGGGGGCACAGCCAACTGCATAAATCCCACCTAATGCTAGCCTGAGAACTTTTAAAAGAGTAGGGAATAAGGAAATTCCAAGCAAGAGACAGTAGACAAGGATTAGGACACATCCCTGCCTCCACCTCTATATGCACACATCTTTTTCCATGAAACGGTAGAAAGGACAAAGGTGGAAGAGACCATTTGGGATCCATTGTACTGCCTCAAAGACCAAGTGTCAGAAGGATCAGACCATTCGTAGACTCTTTCCTGTCTGGCTTCCTCCCCTGGCAGGTGACCTTGCTGAACAAAGCCAGACACATGGGATCCAGCAGCTTCCTCAGATTCCAGAGCAGTTCCAAGCATGAGCTAGACTGTTCTCATTGACCTCTCCCCCACTTTCCATAGGTCATATTAGGCAGGCTGAGGCTGAAGCCTAAGGTCCAGTAAATAGGGCTACTGTTTCTCTGGAGGATCCCCCGAGCAGTTAGAGGTTAGGGCCTTGCTTGCCAGCATGTAAAGAGGACCCATGTAGTGTTTGTTCAGCCCTGTGCTATCTGCCTGCTGGGGCCTGCTTATGTTGAAAACCTACTACTCCCAAGCCCACAGCTGGGGCTGCCCTGGCCCCAGCAGGGTAGGTTCTGTGGCAAGAAACCTATCCTATTCCTACCCAATCGCTAGCCTTCTGGTTCCCTCTCACCTTGGGCAAGAAGCTTGAAAGTGGGGTCTGTAAACCTTAGCACAGGAATTTAACTGTTTTGAGGTAGGGCTGAATGGGAGACATGGATGCAACATGCAGTTTAGAAGACTGGGTGTGGAGACCAAAGAAAATTGGAGGGTCAGATGTTACGAAAAGACAATTATTTTCCTCAATTCATTTTTGTTTGAAAGGAAGGAAGCGTGGCTTGTAGGAGGAGTAGGCTGGTTGAAAACAAGGGAAGGGCTGCCATCTCAGCTGAGCAAAGCTCTAGTTCACAGTGCTAATTTCACCACGCCATAGCTTTGTGCCCTTGGGGAAGTCATGTCAAGTTTCCAAGCTTCAATTTCCTCATGTACGAAACAATTTGGATTAGGTGTCCGTTAGGAATCCTTCAAGCTGATGTTGATCCTCCTGTGTGTTTCCAAAAGGTTCTGAGGACAAAGGTGAGGGCATGTCCAGCTTTTGCTGAATTCATTCCATCCACTGGACTTCCCCACCTATTTGCAGCTTGAGCAAACTAAAGATACCGCAGGCATGCAGCCAGTCCTTTCCAAGAAACTGCTTCAGCCCAAGTGGCAGGCGAATCAGCAATTCTATCAGCTAGCCAGGAAGGAGACAAGCCCTGCATCAGAGTTCAAGGTCACAGTCTGCAAGCCAGGACTCTAATTAAGAAAGACTGAGTAAGGGGCCAGTGGGGCATGGCCTCTCCTCTTATATCAGGTCTGGCCAGAGAACAGAGAAGAGAAATGAACTAGACAAGAATAGCTCAGCAAATCTGACTAGACCAATGTTGATCATTTTCCATTGACCTTTCCTCTACTGAAGCTCACTCTCCCAGCAAGGTCATTTGGGACCAGAAAGCTGGAAATAAGTTTTAGTTTCCCAGTATCACCTCAAAAAGGCCTTTCCCTTAACCCCAACAGAACTTAATTTGTCATTTTGTATCCTGGAGGGAAGGGAGGTTCCGCCTGCCACCCTAATGGGAGTCAGTGGGAAGTTGATAATCCAACCCTAACTGCAGGACCTGAGAAGCTAAATGCAATCACTGTGGGAGTCTAGGACTTTGGGGGAAGGAATCCAGGGATTTCTCAGACCCAGTACTGACCAATGCAGGGAGTGACTACGTCCCTCGGACCTTTGAGTCTGAGACTCTTCTTCATTCTCAAACTCCTCTCCTCCCAGGAGCCTCACTTGTGGGCTGGGCTTTCCAAAATTTGGACTCCTGCCTCTCCCTGAACCTTCTGCATCCTGTGATTTTCTCTTGGTATGCAATAGGCAAGGGGGGAATATCCAAATCCTGTCTCTTAACATTCTTTGTCATACTCCAGGCAGCACTGATGGTACTAGAGCAGGAGGGAGATTAGTTAGACCTGTCTTTGCCTTACCAAAAGGAGCAGAGAGAACAAACTCAGTTAAGTTGGGGACAGAGATCTGAAGTACTTCCTATCTTGGAGAGAATAGACAAAATCCCATTTGTGCAGTGCAATAAGCCCTGGTACTCATCCTCCCTATGTTCTGCGATGGCCATAGATGTAGTCATTCTGGAGAGGAAATTCCCTCATCTAAGGAGGCAAGGTAACTCTTTTACCCCATTTTTCTCAGGTAGGGTGGTAAGAGGAAGTGAAACAAAGATGGGCACAGTGGGAGAAAAAGCAAATGCTGACCAGCCCTTTTCTTAGCTCTCTGCTTCCTGTTTCCAGCCCTCTCTCCTGGCCCGTGCACAATCTTTCCTGTCCGACCATACTTGGCTGCTCCTGGCCCCTCAACTCTCCCTTACTTGGCCTAGCTTCTGTTTTGAGACTGGCTCTTCACCCTGAGCCACCACACCAACACCTGTCCACAGACATCAGAGATGGCTACAAACTTCTCGGGAGATGGACTGGGCCAGGTCAGGATGGTCTTAGAGCTTATCACTCAGGCTCATTCTTACTTTCATATTCTTTTCCTCTGCTTGACTCTCTCTCCATGTCTCTTTCAGGGTCTCTCTTTGCCTCATGTCTTTAGCATTATGTTGCTTAAATAGGGTTATTCATGGGTGATGTGGTGAATAATATTTGGAGCCACAGAATATACACAGAACATCTTCCAAAGTGTCCGTTTTACTTTTATGATTTGGTGGGAGAAGGTAAGCTATAATTATACTAAAACTACACAAATAGATTATGCAGTACAAATCAAAATTTGTACTTTTTAAGCATAAAGTAGGTATTTCAAAGACATTTCTGACTTGTGACAGGCTACTTTGGTCAGCTCCAGAAGCCCTGGGGAAAATGGCTTACTCTTCCTCATCTTAGGGGTCCTTCAGAGGAAATATTTGAAAAGCTCTACTTAGAGCAGAGGTAACAACCTAAGACAAATTTGAATGCCTGACAGAATCAGGCAGGTATAAAGGAGTGAAGAGGTGAGTGTAATTTAATAGAGAGTAGTGAGAGCTGGGAAATAAGTGCCTGCTTGGTCCCATTAGCTCCAAAAGGTTGATGCCATGAAGGAACGTGGGCTCAGTGTTACCAAATATGATTGCTGTTTAAGAGAAGCCAGGACAATAATTTTAGTGACATCTAGTTTTTAAATGTTTGCAGCCAATTCAAATTTTTAGGAAGAAACCGTACAGGTTTTTAAATGTCTGCAAGCTGATTCTGCCTCTAGGCCTCCCATTTGCTGCCTCTGACCTCCACCAACATTTCTTCTACTTCCAAAAGATGTGTAAGGCTCAGATATGGGCTTTCAAGGTTTCACATTCTGTTCCCAAGAGTTGGGGACAGTATGGTGCATGAAGTTGCCACAGAGTTTGAGCTCTCCGGCAGGAGAGCTTAGGGAGAGAGAACTGAAGAGAAGCCTTTAGGTACCACTGGCAAACTACACTTTTCTCCGGAAGAAGTAAAGGAACCAGTGGTCACTACCCAGCTACCCTTTCTCTGATCTACAGGGGTATGGAGATAAAAACATCTTGGGGTCTGGAATGGAAACCAAAGTTTCCTCAGAGTTGGAAACAAGTATGAAAGAGACAAGTATGAAAGACCAGGAATGGAGAGAAATCGGATAATGGGACAAAAGAAGGATTAGTTGTGAGTCTGGACAGATGAAGGAGCAAGTCAGAATTTAGACAGGAGAAATGGAGAGAGAAGGGTCTTTAGCCGCAGAACCATATAAGGGAAACACAGTTCCCACGCCCCTGAATACCATCTCCCCTGCCAGCAACTGAAATCCTTCCTCTGTCCATCAGTCCAGAAAGTTAAAAATATCCAAGTTGGGCACCCAGTCAGACATTTCCAAGAACCTGTTTACCAACCATTTAATTGACTTGAAGAGGTAGTCAGCAGCTCCATCACCCAAAAAGGAATGAGAATGTATCTTGTTTGGCATCCCAGGACTCAAGGCATATGAGATTCACAATCAAGTCCCCAAGGTCTCCCTGTCCTCCTCCTCCTCCCATCACTCCATTGTCTAGAGATGACCAACCAATTGGTAGTCAAAAAAATCTCAACCTTCAGAGTCTGTTCATTCTTTTTTCCTTACATAACAGGCCTAAGATGGAATATAGCAGGCTAAGCCAAGGGAAAGGTCAGGACAGGACAGGAATAGCCCAAGAAGGCTAAACTGGGCCTTAGCAGTGAGCTCGCCTCCATTGGCTTTTGTGCTGCTTGGTCTAGTCTATCTCGGGGGAAAAAAAGTAAAAGAGATTCAATACCTTTGAAAACAGTCTGCGAATTCTTTGTCTTACTGTATATCTAGCTCTCTGTTCCTCAGTTTATCATTCCAAATGATAGGCAGCTTTCCCCTGGAGTTGTATACTGAAAAGTTAAGAAAACCCAATTAATTTTAAGGTGATAGAGTTAATCCAGAGGCCTGTGAAGCACACTGGGAGTATGAGAGAAAACTAGTGCTCCCAGGGCTATACCATGAAATACCGGGGCTGTGCAGAGGGTCCATCTTGGCCTGGGGATGGGAGTGCCAATAGCAGGCTACCTTTCCCCACCGCGATTAACTCCAAGCTGAGTCTGCCTCTGTATACTGACCTCTTCTCAGACTGTTTTGTTCCACTAACACAGGAAAGGAATCAGAGAGGAAGAACAATTTTGGGGACATGTCTGGGAGTGAACCAGTCACGTGTCGGTGGTAGATATGCCTCCTTTTTTATTTTAGATAACAAGCACTTACTTGCTATTGTTCTAACATTTCACATATATTTTCAAAAGTCCTCACAACATACCTACAAAGGAATGAAACTGGATCACTGTCTTACACCATACCCAAAATTAATTTGGAATAGATTAAAGACCTAAGTATAAGACCTGAAACTATAAAACTCCTTCAAGAAATCATAAGTAGTAAACTCTTGAACATCAACATTAGTAATTTTTTTTTCTAGATATGTCTCCCCAGGCAAGGGAAACAAAAGCAAAAATTAACAAATGGGGCTACATCAAACTAAAGAGCTTCTGCCCAGCAAAGGAAACCATCAACAAAACGAAAAGGCAACCTACTGGATAGTAGAATGTATTTGCAAATGAGAAATCTGTCAAGTTGATATAAAAAATAAAGAACTCATACAACTCAACACCAAATAATAATAATAATCTGATTTTTAAAAATAGGTGGAAGACTTAAATAGACATTTTTCTTTTCCTTTTTTTCAGGGGCAGGCACTAAATTTCTTCATTTGAAGGAATGGTACAAATGAAAGGCCTTAAGCAGATGCTTTGGTACAACTTGTAGAAACGGTCAAGGTAACCCCGACATGCATGCACGACATTCGTGGCCAGAGAAGTCACCCTCGTGACTCTGGGAAGCTCTGGTTATCACTGTCTTCCAGGGTGTGCTTGTCAAAGAGATACTCTGCCATGCCAGATTCCAGGGCCCCCGTCTGTGCAAGTAGGCAGCGTGGTCACCCCAGTCTTTGATGGATTTCACCTGCTCATTCAGGTAATGAGTCTCAGTGAAGTCACTCAAATGAGGGCAGGTAATGAGTCTCAGTGAAGTCACTCAAATGAGGGCAGGTAATGAGTCTCAGTGAAGTCACTCAAATGAGGGTCATTTTTGTCATCGGCCAGTTTGTGCAGTTCCAGTAGTGACTGATTCACGCTTTTTCCCAAGTGTAACGCACACTCCATTGCGTTCAGCCCATTCTCCCAGTCATCACAGTCTGGTTTCTTGATATCCTGAAGGAAGGTTCCACCATCTGGCTGGTTCTGCAGCTTCATCAGTTTCTCAGCACGTCGGCTCGCCTCATGAGGTTGTTGAAGAAAATATTTGGCAAAGTTCTTCAAAGCCGCATCATTTTGGTCAAAGTAGTAAGACACAGACAGGTAGATAGAGGGGGCAAAGCGCTCCACGTTGACCTGGCGGTTGACCACGGCCTCCGGGTTCTGGTGATAGTTCAGGAGCACCTGCAAGGGGGATGCCGCCGTCCTGGTGGGGGGCTGCACAGCGCTGGAGCCACGGGGGGGACCTTGGATGGTTGGATGGCGGAGTGAGAAGCGGCACGGGGCTGGCTGTGAGCTGCCCGCGGGGTGCGGGACAAGTGCCAGTTTGTCCAAGCACTGTTGAAGCAGGAAACAGCAGCAACTTTGGGCAAAGGCTGTCTGAATACACATTTTTCAAAGAAGATATACAGATGGTCAACAGGTGCATGAAAAATTGCTCCACGTCATTAGTCGTCAGGGAAATGCAAATCAAAACCTAGATGAGATGTCACCTCACACTAGTTAGAATGGCTACTCTCCAAAAAATAAGGAAAACAAGTGTTGGTGAGGATGTGGTGAAATGGGAACCCTCACATACTGACTGTGGGAATGTAAATTGGTTACTTAAAAAACTAAAAATAGAACTACTATATGACCCACTAATTCCACTATGTATATGACCCACTAATTCTACTTCTGGAAATCTACCTTAAAAAAAACCCATATCACCAATTCAAAAAGATAGATGCACTCCTCTGTTTTTTGCAACATTATTTACAATAGCCATGATATGGAAATAACCTAAGTGTCCATTGATAGATAATGGATAAAGAAGATGTCCATATGTACAGTGGAATACTACTCAGTCATGAAAAAGAATGAAATCTTGGCATTTGTGACAACATGGATGGACCTAGAGAGTATTATACTAAGGGAACTGAGCCAGGCAGAGAAAGACAAATATCAAATAATTTCACTTACATGTGGAATCTAAAAACCAAAATAAAACAGAAATAGACTCAGGTACACATAAGCCATTGGTGGTTGCCATGGAGGGCAGGAGTGAAATAGAGGAAATAAAGAGGTACAAAATTCCAATTTATAAAATAAATTAGTCATGGTGATGAAAGTACAGCATATGGACTGTAGTCAATAATATTGTAATATCTTTTTATGTTGACAGATGGTAACTACATTTATCATGGTATTTAGTAATGTAGATAATTACTATGTTGAATTATTATGTTGAATCATGATATGTTGTACACCTGAAATCCATGTAGTATTGTGTATCAACTACACTTCAATAAAAATAAACAAATCCTCACAACAATCTTCTGAGGTAGGTATTATTACTCCCTCTCATTTTAGATGAACAAACTGTAGCACAGAGGTTTTAAAAAGTTGCCAAGGTCATATAGCTCATTAAGTGGTAGAAGTAGGATTTGAATTTAGGCAGTCTGGCTCCAAGGTCCATGTGCTGAAGTACCACATTATACTATGCCTCCTCAATAGTATAGGAAGGCAGATTCCTGAATTTTTTATAGGCTATAGGCTCACCTTTTGGGCAAAGACCTGTAGCCCTTGATTTGCAGCCACTCTATGAGGAAGTTTTTCAGCTTAGAAAGTGGAGGTGGATGTGGGGTCAGAACAGAGAATGGCTGCTGAGGCCAGGATGCTTGTGACAGGGGCTACAGCCATTGGAAGATTAGAGAAGTATTTTCCTTATCCACCTTATTCATTCCATCACCTGGAGAACTCTAGGAAGGGGGTCTTTAGGCTATTGAAAGAACTAGACAAAAGTCACTCCTTTACAGCCTGGAGTGATTGTTTTTTGTTGACCAGTTACTTGGTCAGATGTTTTCTCCACACTTTTCCCTCCCAGTACCTCAACCCAAGTTGCACCCTTGTGTTTCCCGGATGTTCAGATGCATCGTGGCAGACAAGACCCTGGCTGTGAAAGTATCTGCCATTTTCTTGTTAATTTCATTTTCTCTTGCTCTTCTCCCACTTTAGATATTCTCTCTTCTCTCAGATCTTCCTATACTTGATTGGCTCTAATGAATAAATGATACTAAGAACTGCATCTCCTCTAATGGCTGTACATGAAGGTTATGAATTTTAAAAAATTAAAAGGCATATGAGAAGAGCATGGGAGGGAAGACCCCAAATCCACCCACTTCAGTGGAGAAACAGCTGGGCCAGTACCCAGTGAAGTGTACTTAAGCAAGCCCACATGCAGAGAATGTCCTGGGGTGAGGTAGAGTTGCATGTAGAAGGCAAAAGGAATTTGAGTGGAGACTTTTGTGCTCCAAGGGGAGAATGAACCTCCTCTGAGAGAACAGCTATCGTTCTTCCTTCCTTCCTCATATTTTGCTGTGCTGTTCAATATGGTAGTCATTAGTACATTGGAGTTGGAGCTAATTTAATAAATGAAAAATAGAAATTCAGTTCTCTGGTCACAGTAGCCACATTTCAGAGCTCTATAGCCACTACATGTGGTTAATGGCTACTGTATTAGCACAAATATAAAACACTTCCACCATCACAGAAAGTCCTATTGGACAGGGCTAGATTTGAGGTATTAGAGTATCAGAGAAGGATGTATATGCTCAGGCCCTTTGAGGATCAAATCGCTAACAGATCTCGGGTGTAAGTTATCTAACCTCTCCCCTTTATCCCCTTCTCATATCAAGTACCAGTAACCAGGCTGTGTACACAAAAATCAGATTTTCTGTGCTCTATAATCTCTCCATCCCTTTTGTTCTGCCCTCTGGCTAGCTCTTGTCCTTGCCCCACCCCTCCAGTCCCTGGAAAACAAGCTGCAGAAAAAACTTTTCCATTAACTTTGACCTATTTTCCTTGTTATTTGATAAAGGGTGGAGCCATTAAATTCTTGGACAGGTAAGAAAAGGCAGCCGCAGAGGTAAGAATGAAGGTGAGAGTCACCATGGCAGTAGAGGAGAGACTGACACCTTGGTAAAAAAAGGAAAAAAAACCCAAAAACCAGGAAAGAGCAAAAGAGCTGCTGTCAATTCAACAAAGATCATAGTGGAAAATAATCTCAATTTTCACTTTCTATTCAATTCACATTGATCTTATGAACTTTCCAGGAGACTGAGGTTTGGAATTAGTATGTGGAGGTCCACAGAAAAGCCAGCCCCCAAGAGCCAGCACTAGATGAGTCTGCCAAAGCTGTAATAGGCCAGAAACCAGAAGAATGTTAACCTCTGCCATCTCAAGGTTTTTCACTGTAAAAGGCAGTCACTCTTGTAAGAATAATAAAAACCATTTCAATTAGCTGCAGAATTGTGTTATCAATCTGTTGTTGTTACCCTAACAAGGAACTAAAAACTGGCGAAGGTGTAATGGAAGGAGGTGGGGTTGAATATTCAGCATTTACTGAGTTGTATTATGTGCCCGGATAGTTAAGTGCTAGGAATTGCCGAGGAAAACAAAATGGTAGCTGCCTTGCAAGAAATGCTTAAGTCATGAATAATTATTTATTGCATATAGATCAGGTTAACACTGGGAAGAAACTCTTGTGATACCAAACTGTAAAATAGGGAACTGTAACCCATTCCTTCCATATCTTCTCAAACCTTATTTCCCTGTATTTCAACAGAAGTATTCATTTAAAAAGGAAAAAGGTTCACGCACTCCTAAACTGAAGCAATTTAGTAACTAACTATGGATGTAGAAAATCAACTTACACCACCAGAAGATCCCACTGTAGTTCTTTAGTGAATTGGAAAAAACACTAAATGTAGCTCACACTCCTTGCCGCTCCACCCCTCTGACCTTTACTTTACTCTGACTATACTCATTAGGGTCAATAGGGAATATTCTCTCTACAGGGTTTTCAAGAATGTGAACCATGAAGTAGGGCCAAAGTTCTTTTAGGCACACTTTCTACTAACTTCAACACCATCTCACACACAAGTTTTTACATTAAAAAATTTTTATTTTATTTTATCTTTTTTACAAAGAGTTCTCTCCACATGGGGTGAAAATATATCTGGTTAGGTACAAAATATAGTTTTTTATGATACAAAAAGATACACAATTAAAAAACAAAAAAAAAATGAAACAACCTTCAGCCAACATACCTTCTCAGAAAAGGGTAGAGGCTCAGTGCTCTGCCACAGGACAGTGAACAAAGTGCTAAGACTGAAAGTGACTGACCAAGTGATAGGGGCTGCAGTGAGAGGGCTGTTGACATCCTGTGTCTAACACTGGGCAGGAAGGGAGCCCAGGGGGCTTTTGTGAAGACCTGCCCTCTACATCTCAGCGTTGGGGCATCCTGATGTAGTAGAGTTCCTCCTGAAGTGTGGAGAAGTCACAGCGGTTAAGGCTGATAGCAGCAACCCTCCCATATAATTAGAGTGTAAGAATTACAGAATTCTGTACACTGGAACAGTCTCAAAAGTAACGAGTAACACTTTTTTTTTTGTAATTGTGCTTACCCATAGAGCAAAGTAGATCAGTTTTAGCTTACTTTTGAGATACAAAAGAAACCCCCAAAATTTGATAGGAACTAAAGTGCTAAGAATACCTCAGAACCAATTCCAAGGAGTCACATGAAAAGAAAGACATTCTCCCACATGAAAATGTCTACAACCGGAGAACAGTGCAATAGGCTCTAAAAATGGCTTTTAAGACCTTTGGTGTGGCAGTTACTACTGCTGTGAGCCAGATTATATTCTAAGCAAAGCAACCTTAGAGTTTCTTCCCTTTAATTCACATGGGATGCTCTCTCCAGAAGAGCTCTGTAGAGTTTTTCTTAAGTGTACAAAGGGCAACACTGATTTTAAAGAACGTTCTTTTCCTAAACTTTTGGCCATGAATTTTTTCATGTTCCTGGTTTGCTAAGTTGGGTCTGCTCCACATGCATGGAAGTTGAAGATCTAATGTTGTAACAATCCAAAAAACCATGGGAAAGCCCATGCCAGGAGACCATTTCTATCCCTTATCCAGAACTACTGAAAATGCCTCAATTTTCAAGATCTGAGAAAATGGATGGGCCTGAGTTCTTCTAGTGTTTTTAAACCCATCCAACAAACATCCCCATATTACATCTCAAAGGCTGAGGATGAGGGTGCACTCTTTAAGGCCCAAGAGACTGCCCTTGCTGACCACCTACTACAGGAGGTGTCAAGAGGCTGGGGTGGACCCATACCCCACTGTAGAGACTATTGAGTCTCTGAAAAAGTAAAAGTCCAGGAAGAGAGGCAGGACGAAACAAGTGGCTACAACTGCTTCTTCTTTGCTTCCACATGCTCACTGCACATTGTTGTTGAGGATGCAGGGATCCACCTGGGAGGAAGAAAGAAGAGACCATTTCAGCGTAAGAATTGGAAGAACAACCCAGTTTAGCAATCCCTTCAACTTCAAGTCAGCTTCCTACAAAAGCCTCAGAACAAACATTTAATGGTAAAATGACAGTTCTCACCTCAGTATAAGTAGGTGGTGGCATGAACTTGAACTCAGGAGCATACATAAAAATAGGACTGTCTTGAGAAACATCTGTGTCATCCAGCAGAGGTGTGGTAGGGCTCTCCAATCGGTGATCTTCAGGAATGATATCCATATAGCAAGGAGGAGCTAGAGATAAAGTATGGAGAGATAAGAAGCCTTGCCAAAAAATGCCTGACCATCATAATTTTACAAACCCAAGTAGGCCAGAAGGTCAAGAAAAGACATGAGGTCTGGCTCACCTTCTGGGGTATCGGGGATGTTTAGATCTACCCAACTCATTTCAGAGCTGGTTCGGCTGGCCATGCTGGATGTCCGGCTGCTCAGACCTGACCTGCTGCCAATTACCAGGGGCAAGTCAAGAATGACTTTCTTGGAGCCAGGGACACTAACATAGATCTAGAAAGGAAGAGGACAAATTTGTTAGACTAGAGGTCTGGAGAAACCACCACTGTTGTTTTGACAGAGGAATGCTTTCTCCAACCCCACCCACTCACCAGTAAGAAGTATTCAACTCGAAGGATGTTGCAGCCCAGGATAGAAGGCCTGATCTTCTGTACCCGGAGGCTCTTGCCACGCCAGGATGCACAGGTTCCTGAGATAATATGATTGCCTCTGACTGATGACAACTTCTGTGTCAGCACCTTGGTTTGGCCATTGGCAAGGTAAGTGTGGCGGGCTATAATGGCAGCTTTGGGGACCACGATGCGGGAACATGTATTCTCAAAATCAGCATGGATGGAAATCTCATCACCTAGCAATGAGAAAGATGAAAAGTTATTAACTGATGGTCAGTACAGTTAATGACTTCTGTCCCTGTCCTCTCTCCCAAACCCACAGTTCCTGTTTTATTAGTCTATTATTAAGCACTAGGGATTTTTACCTTCACAAAATCCTTTTCTGTCAATTCGGGCAGAGACAGACACCCGACCATCAGGAATGAACATGCAGGAAACTTTCTTCTCCTTTTTAGCAGACACAGGTGCCTATGTAGAAGGGGAAAGAAAAATGTGTTTTGAGAATGTCTAGAACTCCTCTGCTTCTCTTTCCTGTCCACTCCTTACCTAGGGTAAGCAGCTTTCCCTCCCACCTTGGTAACTTAGGACTTGACTCCTTTAATATGTTGCTGCAAGGCAATCAATATACTGCTACGAAGACACTTATCCCTGAGACCTAGGACAACACAATCTTAAAATGAACCTTACCATTAAATCAGGGGTATTGACATCCACTATATCCATCACTTCAAAATGTTTCTTCGTCTCCTGCGTTGGCTGGCTTGGGCGATCAAGAAAAGCCTTTACCCAGTAGTCTACACACCCATATTTTCCCTTGAAAGATGTTCCCAGAGGCCTGTGTCAAGAAAAAGGAAACAATTAAAACACTCTTTCCAAGAACAGTTAAGTGATCAAAGGCGGAAAGGCGGAGACGGTTTTTAGACAGAAAAAAGTCCAAAGATGCATCTGAAACCTACCCCTGAGGGAGCTCAAAGCCAAATTTGTACTCATACTTGTTTCCAGGTCTCATGATCACCATTTCATTTTCTCCTGAAGGGAGAGAAAAGTGAGTAGACATTAGGTTTCTTGTCACATTAAAATGCATCTGGGCAAATTGCAGTACTCCCCACTCCCCATTTTCATCCCTCATGTTCTTAAATGAGATATTCTGATGTATTTTAATGGGCAAAAACTTCCAAGTCCTGCAATGCTGAAAGGCTCAACTAGGGCAGTTGAAGTAGTCACCTCAAACAGGAAGCAAAAGAATACGTAATTGAAGTATACTGAAATCTTTTAAGTAAAAGAGCAACATCCCTCAGGATCCCCTTCAAAGCACAGCACAATAAGATACTATAACAAACTGTCCCTTTTTGGGGGGGGGCGGGGGGAAAGATTGTAAAATAAAACTTTTTTTTAAAGATAAGGAAGCAACACAAAATTGAAACCACTCAACCTGAGCAACTTATAATATTTAATACAGGCTCCGTTTATTCGTTTCAATTCTCTTCTCGTACCAGTTTTCACCCTCTGGAAAGTTAACCACCAGGCTACTCACCTGTTGGGTGGTCTTCCAGGAGAAGCGTGTCTTCGTAGCGCAGATACTCCAAGGTCTGTTTGCACTGCTGGGATCCCTGTAACCAGAGGACTTTGGCCACTCCGCAAGCCAGGATCCTGACAGCTTTGACTCGAGTGACTTCACACACCTCCACCATCACCCGGCCAGCCACTTTGTCTCCACCGCCATACACCTTTTCAGGGTCGTTAAAGACCACCTCAAAAGACTTCATCTTCTTAAACATCACCATGCTGGGGCTGACACTAGAAACGCGAGGGGTAAAAATACCAAAACCCCAAATCCAAGGACCTTTTGCAATAAATTAAGATTTCTTCAACTCCCTACTAAATTATCGAAAAGATGTCAAAAATAAAAAATAGAAAAGGTTAAGTTGCTGATTATCCTAATAAAGTTCAAAAGAAAAATGAGCCCTTCCTTTTCTTTCTTTCCTCCAATACCTAGAGGAGAGCTCTCAACGCCAGGCAGATGGCTAACAGCTCACTAACAAAATAGACGAAAGGATAGATTCAACCGAGAGCCGGAAACTGCTCTTTATAGTAGCCAAGGCAGTGGAGCCCACGCGAGTGCCGGCCTGGAGGCTCGTGCTGCCCTCGTGCACAGTCCTCCCATTGGCTGCCTGCTCCTTGTTTACCAGGAGTCCGACCAATCAGCGAGGCCGCTGCGGCGCGTGGACACGGTGTGCTCCTGGCGGGGTAAATGGTTGTTGTGCGCCACTGCTTCGCGGGAGGAGGGGTTGGAGGGGCTGCTTAGCGGCTTCCTTTGGGCCCAAAGGAGGGAGGGCTCGCTGACCCTAAAATTCATCCGGGGCTGGCGGCTGTCGGAGGGCGGGTGAGGCTGCTTCTGGGCTGGGAGCGGTGTTTTGATGTAAAAGGAAAATGTGCTTATGAGGGAATTCCGTGCCTAGCCTTAGTCACAGCAATTAATTTAGAGACAGCCGTTTATTCCCGGCTCATTGGTTGTAAATTGGGTGAAAAACAATCTCATAGATCCAAGAATACTTAGGATTGGGATGGAGAACAAGGAGTGCTGGTGTTACTTAGTTCAGGAAGATCCCCCTTGTCCTTCCCTTTCTCCACATCTCTGTTTAAAAACAAAAAACTGTCGTATGTGAAGGAAAAAACTTGTCACAAAACTTAAACCTCTCCAGTCCTCATTGGAAAGCGGGTATGTGGGACTAATTGGCCTTCTGCCTGCCTTTGTACCCCTCGGGATTCCAGGGCTGTGTGCCTGTGCTTTTCTCACCCCTGTACTCTCTGTTCTCTGGAACGGAAAAAGTAAGAGCGTGTTCATATCCTGTTGCTTATCCCCTCATCTCTTCAGTTTCTACGTGCAAAGTTGGGGAACACTTCACATATGTTCCCCAAGTTACCTCATTACCTCTTCAGTAAGGTGTGTTCTTTAGTCTCTAATTATCTCTCCCTCCTTCCCTGCTTTTATAGGAAAGGGGGGAGAAAAAGGATGCATCACTTTTCACTTTCTTCCTGAATTACTTTCACTCTTGTCTTCAGCCTCCCTTGACTCACTAAATCAAAGGTACATCCCTAAATCGGTTGCCCATACTCATCACAGCCCTCCAGTGAAAAAAGTTGTTTTTTTATAACCGTCAGTGGAGAGATGGCGTTATTCCTGTTTAAAGGAACAATTTCCCTATCTTTTAAAAGTGTTTTCCTAAGCTGTTTAGAAATCAGAAAGGAAAGAAAAGACAAAAGGGTCACTAGAACACTATGTTTAAAAGAGACCTTGACCCCTCATTCTGTGTTGTTATTTGGCTTTCTGTCAGATGAGTTTTTCCCGACTGGGCCACAAGACAACTTAGGAGCTGACTCCTGACAACTTCTTCATAATTGCAGTAAGAAAAACTTGTATGCAGAAATACATGGATTCTTCCCCCTTTTCTTTGATTCGTGGGCTGCTCCATGTCTGTGTTGGGATATCAGAAGATGATTACCTCATTTCTTGTGTTGGAAATGGGAAGATAATCCCCCCCAGGATTGAGATGGGGAAGTAAATAAGCATTATAATATACAGAAATCTCTCAGCAAAAGTGCAGGCTATTCATTGCTGTTAAGGATGTTTCTTTCTCATACACCCTAACTGGGTTGAGACCCTAAGCCTAACAAGTTACAACTCAATCCCAATATTAAGCAAGTTCAGGATCAGGCATCAATACTCCTTTGGAAAGCACACGTGCATGCTACACATACCACACACGCACAGCACCAACCCTCGGGACCAAAAAGGGGAACATATTGACTCTTAGGGTGTGTGGGTTTGAGGCAGTACCCTGTTCCAGAAAGTTAACAGACAAGGCCTGAGTTGTTTTCAGTCATTAACAATATTGACTGAATTACTGGGAGCAGAGAAGTGGGACTGTCACTAAAGTAATTTTTAAAATTCAAAATTGTGATTTCTGGGAGAACTGTCAGTTTGATGGGCTTGAAAGTTCACATAAATATGAAACATCAAAATGTTTACAAAGAAATAACATCAATATTCTTACACAGTGTGTGATATGTAACTGAGTAAGTTTTGAGGGGAAGAGAAGAGAGGTGAGTAGTAATAGATCACGGTGGTGTTGATTTGGGACATCTTAGAGAAAAGGGAATGCTGGTATTTATTTGAGCACATCTATGAAGTACTGAATTTTTGAGTTTTTAAAAATCTTAATACAGTTCTTTCTTGCTCTAAGTTCCTCTCTTGCGCTCCCACTTCTTCTTTCTTTCCCATTTTGCAAAACCCAGTACAGACCATTTACTTGCTCTCTGTTATGCCTGGGTTCCCTTAAGTGCCAAAAAAGTATTTAGCTTTGGCAGCAAGTGGCTGCCTACCGGGCCAGTGGCCAAGGCATGCTCTGAAATGGAGCCCTCCTGGACAGACTGTTTATGACCTTTCACCTTATAACCTGGTATTCTGATAAAAGTCTCTCCCCTGAATCTTCTTTCTCAGTTCCTGAGTCAAAGGAAGAAAAAAAATCTTGTAAATTCCTGTCCTGAAAACAGGGTACAAACACTTGGTAGGGAAAAGGACAGGTCCAGGGGGAACAGCAAAGTAGGGCTAAGTCCAGGAATGTTGCAAGTTAGATCATTTTCACCTGCTCCTTCCCCACCCTCTTCAATCCCAGTACCCAAAGGAAACCCAGGGGTGATTGTTGTTTGCTTTACCAGCGCCTGGTGGAGTAAAGCCAAAGTTTAAGGGAGGGAAGTGCCCTTGAGTACTCTGTTCCAGTCAGACTCAAGGAGCTGGTTGGGTTTCTCTTTTCCTTAACCTCTGGCCTGAGGAACGTTTAGAACTTTAAAGATTCACAGTTCTAATGTGAAACAAACCCCTTTTAATCACTTGTCACCTCCATTCTGTAAACTTTATCCTTAGCCATCAGCCTTTCTGATTTTCCCGATGGAATATTTAGAGGCGAATTAAGGTTGAAAGGGAGTGTGGAATTCAAGACTGCTCAACTATGTGTATGCCTCCAAGTCATAGATAAATAAGAATATATTTATATATATTATATATATATAAATAATAACTGTATAGCATCTTGGAGTTCAAAGTGACTTTTTTGTTATTTATCAAGCACCTATAATAAACCAAGTCCTTTATACAATTATCTTAATGATATTTTATTTATAAGTTCATCTGTCACCTTGTCCCAGAAAGGATTTAAGGTTAGATTATTTCATTTAATTCTCACAATAACCCCCTGAGTCAGGATTGATTAAGTCGGGCTCGGAGGGTTAAGTGATTTGCCTGAGGTCACAGGTTTTATAAATAGAGCAAGATGGTGCACCTAGGTCTATCTCATCTAAAGTAGTTACTCTTTCTAATATGTTGTCGTGCCTCTCAGTATTTTAACACATTGTGTTTTGTTTGATCTTCACTGTAAAAGATTCAGGGCAAGACTCATACAATTTTAGGGTTAAAGGGGCCCCTAGCAGTCTTTTAAAAAGACAAGTATTCTTTATTTTAGTTAAGTAACTTTCTCTAGGACAAACAGCTAGTAATGGGTGAAGCTGCTTTCTAAACCCAGGATTCTTGTCTCTAGGATGCACGGTCAGGGTTCCTTTTTTTTTTTTACGTTTATCTTTAATTACTAACGATATCGGAAGGCCATGTTTCATGTTTATTGGGGTCTGTTTTTCTACTATGTTAGGAAAGAATGAAAATCTAGGAATTACCCAACTTCAGAGAAAGATGGGAAGAGGTGAATTAATTTATTCTGAGTTCATTTAAGATATTTCTTAAAGTTGCCTTATTATATTAAAAAAATGAATTTCCCTTCTCATGCTACCATGCCATCTCTTTTCTTTCCTTTACTACCAAATTTCTTAAGAGAATAACTTATACCAGCCTTTTCTGTTAACTACGCTTTTCCTTATGTAGTCTGGCTTCTGCTGCCACTAAAAGAGTTTTCTTCAAGGTTTCCTGAGGAAACCAGAGTGTTTTTTTAGGATTTCTTTCCTTTGATTCCTGTATAATTTGAAAACTGCCCATCTTTTTAAAATTTAAACTTTCATCTTGGCTTTTGGGCTTTATCCATTTCTCCTTTGCTAACAATTCCTTTTTTCTCTGCCCCTGAAAGCTTTTCTCAAGGACTTACCCTTGGCCCTCTCCTTTTCTTTCTTTAACCTTAGCTTTTCAGTTTGCCCATCTGTACATAATTCATGCAAAAGCTTTACTATACCTCTAACCTGACTCCAAAGTTCCAGTAGACATCTCAGATTCAATTTGTTCAATATGGAACTCATTACCTTCCCCCTGTGTTCACATTCAGTTCTTCCCCCTATGATTTTCTCAGTAGACCTATATGGGTAAAACTAATATTTCCAGAATCTCTCGCCAGGCTTTAGTACATCTGCATATCAATAGGCATTCAGAGATGGAAAGAAGTATGGCTTTAGTGCATTCCTCTGGGGTGGAGAGAATTCATCTCCATATCAATGGGTAATTTACCTGGGCTAGGAGGGCTTACCTGTACCTGAGAGGTGAGCTGGAGGGCCGGTTCTGCTTCTGCTGGAGCTGAAGAGAGAGATGGGCCGGACTGCAGTTTGTGAGCAATAAACGGATTTTAAACCTTATTTAAACCCTTTGACTGATTTCGGGTTTTAGAGGTATTTTGCCCCGGGATTTCCTCTCCCTGGACTTACAACCCAATCATCAAGGCTTAAAGTCCAAGAATTGCCTTTGATGTGTTCCCACATCCAAACAACTGTCAGATTCTGTGGAGGCCATCTTTCTGGTGTTCCTAGACTCTCTCACTTCTTGTTCCACTGCCCCCACCCTTAGAGTATTACTTTTGTCTAGATTTTAATAGCTTTTAACTGATCTTTCTGCTGCAATCTGTAGACAACTAGATCAATCTAACAAAATTGAGTTGTTGTCTGTTCCTTTGATGCTCCAAAACCCATTGTTTACCGAATCAAATTCAAATGCTTCCAAACCTGGTATTTAAAGCCTTCTCAAACTGGCCTCAACCAAACTTTCCTGTCTCATTTCCCACTACTTCCTCATGTATGTACCCTATACCTCAGCCAAACGGGAGTACTCAGTGTTCCCCTAATATATCCTTCTCTGTGTTTATGCCTTTGCTATGCTTTTCTCTCTACCTGAAATGCCTGACCTTCAACATTTCTGCTTTTTGAAATCCTACACACTCTTAAGTAGATAGCCAAATAACTTTTCCTTTGTGAAAGCTTTCTTGCTTCCCAATCCCCTCATCTTTGCCCTCGCAACCAAATAAGATTTCATTCTCATATGGATACTCTGTAGCAGAAATGTTGTTTATATTTCTCATATAGAACTTAAATGTAAGTTTCCTTTTCTCTTCTGGAAAATGAATTCCTAGAGAGCAGGAACATATGTCTTTCTTTATTTTTGTATTTTTCATAGCATCCAGCAGAGCACATTTCATATTATAAATATATTATTAAATGTAAGTTGAATTGATAGTTGGGGTATGTCTGTAGAATACAATATACCACTAATCAGAACCTAGTATTATTTCTTATCAGTGTTAGATTTTAAACTTCAACTCCATTTCCTTCTACTATACTGTATCATATAAAACCAGTCCCTCCTCAAAGCCTATGGCCCAATTATGTATCAGAGCGAGGGTGGTAAGGCGGTGAGAGGTGATGGTTTGTTTTTCTGTGACAGGAAAATTGGACTGTGTTGATGTTTATACGCATGAGAGATGGGACATTGTGTGCTCAAGCCCAACTTCCCCTTTTCTGAGAAATTTTTTCTTTTATAATTCAGTAATCCAGTTGACTCAGCCCTGCCACCCAGTGGGTAGATTTATGTACTGTCGAGCTCCTTAGTCCAAGAATTGTTTGAAATGCCCAGAAGCTTGTCTGGGACCTGAAACTTGACCCAACTCACTACCCTGAGTGGTGAGGATAGTTCTTTGATCTTGAGAAGAAGGAATAGAGGAAGGAATATGATTTTCATGACTGAGAGGAAGAAACTATATATTAAAACATTTCTGTTTTTTTATTCAGACTGACATTTAATAATACTTTTTTTGTATCAAGGAATATAGTAAGGGTTAGATTCCATTTTATAGGGCACACAGAGCTATCTATACAGGTGCATTATAAAGCAATTGCACGAACATTTGATTCTCACTAAGCAGTCAGATATTTTGCAGAAGAGACTATTGTGATTCAGAGAGCGTAAGTGCTTCATCTACAGTCACACAGCTTAGGACAAAACTCATCTGATTTATGGCTCAAAGATCTTTCCACTAGTGCAGTTCTGCTCCTTAAAAAAAAAGTCATCTCCTTTGTAAAGATTTTTCTGGTTTTTACAAGCCAATGTAATTGCCACCTTTTTGGCATTCCAACAGCATATGGGACATATTTTTATATATTATGAATAGTAATTACTTATCTTGTAATTATCTGTTTATCTGTCTTCTCACTAAACCAAGCTTCCCAAAGGTAGGAGCCATGTTGTCTTGTGGCCTGGCATAAATAGGTGCTCTGAAAATTCTAAAGAAGGGTCAGATCCAATCCATAGGATTATTTTAGTCTGATCAGCTAATGTGTAGCAGATATAGCCTACCCTGTTGCTCACCGTTCTGGTTTGGGTTTCTTCTCCAATACTGATGTTATTCCCCTGAGGCTGTACACTTGGTTGTGGTAGATGAAAGGCAGTGACCTTCATAAAGACAAAAACATAGCAGAACATTTTCTATTTTAGATGCTGTAGTTTTAGCAAGGGACCTTTCAGGTATTGGCTGCGGTAAGTAGGATGGGAAGACAGTATGAAGAGGTTGATTAATTTTTTAAAAATCTGACTTAGTTTCTCAGAGGTAGGAGTAGAGTAAAAAAAATTCTGTATCACAGGCTGATTATATGAAACCTTGACATTAAAATTGGTTCTTTGAACCAATAGCAGACAATTATTCCAAAATCATTAGCTCTGTAGTGGAGGCAGAATGTAATTATCCTTCCCAATTTCTCTTTCACTTTCCATTCACACACAAATTTTCTCAGGAAACATACATAATTTGTTCTTCCTTTTAATTGTTGGAAGGATGGTGAATAATTTGGTTTGGGAGTAAGTAGAAAAATTGAGGAAAGCCTTTTCTAATGTTCTGCCTTCCTCCCTTTCCTTAGCTCTGGTGCAATTTCCTGGCACTGATTTTGAGAATTGTAATTATTGGACTGTGGAAATTGTTTCATTGAGAAGAAATGTTGGAAGGAACTTGCCAAGAAGTGTACAAGGAAGGGTGAAATGAGTAGGGAGGTGTTGCATGGACCTGAGAAGTGGTTGAGGTGGCCACAAGTTTGAGAAGTGAAGGGGCAAAGTTCAGGACTAGCCAAGGTGGAAATGCCCCCTCTTTTTAAAATCAAAATAATTAAACATAATTTAGTTAAGAAAACACATAATATTTAGTGCTTAACACAAAAAAGAGCAGTCCTTCAGAGAAGACAAGTAGTGATTCTATAGCATCTCACTACGCTGATGGACAGTGACTGTAATGGGGTTGGTGGGGGGGACCTGATGAAGGGGTAGTTTAATAATCGTAATATTGCACATGTAATTGTAAATTAATGATAATAAAATAAATTATATTAAAAAAAAAGAGCAGTCCTTAGGCTTCTGTGGTGAGACATTCAGTAGAGTCTCTTCCAATATTCTTTCAGCTTTTTCATCTGGTACTTCCTTCATATTTCTAAATGACGTATTTCTTCTTTTATTTCTTAGTCTAGAAATATAGACTTATCTTTTTTGTTATAGTAATTGAAATTTTAACTCTGACATCAATCACACTATCCCTACCTTCCCATTCTTCTTACCTCATCCTCCCTCCCAATAGAGCAATACCACAATTTTGGCTTTGTCAGTAGTCAGTGTTTACGTTATTCATGGTGTAAATAATATCCATTATGGAACCATGTATATTTTGATTGTTTTGAACACTTTATTATGAAATTATAATTATTTATTTAAACAACTTATTTAACTATGTTTATGTACTTACCTTCAATTTATTTCTGAAATGCCAGTTCTGTCAAGTGTTTATTAATATTTTCTCTCAAATGGTCAATGTATCTGATAATCTAAAAATTTTCTTTTTCCTCGTGACTTGCTCCAACCCCCACTGAGTAATTCTTTTAGTCACCATCGCCACCTGCTGACTGTTGGCGGAGTAGAGGAATTACGAGGTAAGGGGTTGATGTTTTTAAACTAGAAAATGTCCTTTTCTGTGGTCTGACCTTGAGAATAACAGTTTGGAGGAAAGAATATGGTCCCCATGGTAGGTGTAGAAGAGAGAATGTAAAATCATTAAGTTTTCTCTTTTCCTTGCCAATTATCCTCTTCTTGTTGTTTTTGTAGAAGGAAAATCTGTTCTAATTTTCTTTCTCATGTTATGGTCACCCTAAGCTTTTGTCTGATCCACCAAAGGAAGAGGAAAAGCTGGGCTACTCATTTTTTTTTTTAAATGACAGCTTTGTTGGTGTGGGTGAAATTGTAACATTTACAGAATATCTTGCCTGGCTTTAGTACATCTTCATATCAGTAGGTGTTCATAGGTGGAAAGAAGTATGGCTTTAGTGCATTTGCATCATTTCTCAGGGGTGGAGAAAAGTTCATCTCCATATCAGTGGGTAATTACCTGGGCAAGGAGGGCTTATCTGTACCTGAGAGGTGAGAGGGAAGCCTGGTTTTGCTGTTACTTGAACTTGAGAGAGAGATGGGCCAGACTGCAGTTTTGTAAGCAATAGACGGATTTTAAACTTTATTTCTCCCTTTGACTGATTTCAGTTTTTAGAGGTATTTTGCCCCGGTATTTCCTCTCCCCGGACTTAACCGTTGGGAATACTTGATGTATGATAGACTGTACATACTTCAAGTGTATACTTTCATGGGTTTTGACATGTATTGTCATGAAATTGCTACCACAGTTAAGTTAATGACCATGTTAGTCCTCAGAGTTTCCTCATGCCCTTTTGTAAACCATTGCTTCCTCTCTCCATCCATCCCCAAACAACCATTGACCTCCTTTCTGTCACCATATATTAATTTGCATTTTCTAAAATGTTATATAAATGGAAGCACACAGTAGGTACTCTTTGTTGTTGTTTGGCTTTTTTCACTTGTATTAGTGTTTGGAGATTTATCATGCTGTTGTATCAGTTTATTTTATTATTGAGTGGTATTCTGTTGGCATAGATTTACCACAATTGGTATAGCCATTTATTTGTTGGACATTTGGGTTGTTTCCAGTTTCCAGTTTTTGGTTCACATAGACAAAATTGTTATGAACAATTGTATGCAAGTTTCATACAGACACATGTTACCATTTCTCTTGGGTCAAAGTTTAGGAGTGGAATGTTTAGATTGTATGGTAAGCATATGCTTAACTCTTAAAGAAACTGCCAGACTTTTACAGTGTACCATTTTACATTCCCACCAGCAGCATGTGAGAGCTCCACATCTTGGCAACACTTGATATGGTCAATCTTTTTAATTTTAGCCATTCTGGTGGTTGTGTAGTATGTGTTCTCACTGTGGCTTTAATTTGATTTGCATTTCCTTAATGACTAATGATGTTGAAATATCTTTTCATGTGCTTATTTTGAGCTACCCATTTTTAAATACTTCATTGATTATAGGGCTAAACTTAAATTTGTGCAAAGGAAGTAGTGCTACATAACAGGTACCATAAAAGAATTTCATTCACCAGTTAGCTATGAAATTCTTCTCAATTGATTTGAAATTCCCACACCTTAGGGATAAAGTTGCTCTTTTGAGTTAAGAGACCAATATAAAGAGTTTTTTAAAAAGATGTTTTGCGGTAAAATGCCTATTTTATCTGTAAGTGAAGTGACAGCTCTGGATATTTTTTCCCCCATTTTCTTCCATTAGAACAAGTGTTTTCTAGATTAGCTAAAGGTTATTTGAGAAAGTATAGAGACTGCATTGGGGGGATGGCAGAGTGGCTGTGGTCCTTAAGGGAGAGAGAGAGGAGAGAATAGGGGATGAAGAATTTCAAAAGAAATTTGAAATGGCAGACCAGCTAGGACACCCTATTGAGTTGGCACTGGCCAGTGTGTATGTGTGTTCAGCGGGAGTACGGTCAGGTGGATGAAACTGAGAGAAGAGAGGGAAGATAAGGGTGAGTATATAATTAGATCAGGGAGGGCAATCCCAGATAATGGAGTACCTAAAGAGGGAGACTAAGACCTGAAACAGGGAACAGTACTGAATATAAAAGTCACCATCTTCACAGATTTGTTCACAGCAGCACCGTTACTTTAGAACCTCCTGGACAAGAACAGCTTCTATTCTCACAAACTAGATTCCTTCAACTTTGGGCCTCCCCTGCCCCCTCAGCTCTCCTGTTTGGGTTTCATTCAACAAAAAAACAAAGTAGCTTTTTTGATGCAGCCACTGCCACAGTTCCCCCTCCACAACCAAAATTTTTAATGGCTATTTCCTTAACAACATAAATGTAGTGTTAAGACACTGGAACCAAACTGCCTGGGTTCAGTTTCTGACTCTACTATTTATTAGCTATATGACTGTGGACAAGTTGCTTAATCTTCTTGTACCTCTGTTGCCTTATTTAAAAATGAAGAAAAGAATATTACCTTCCATAAAAATTTGTAAGGGTTAAATTAATTAATATTTTTAAGCATATTTAAAAAATTTTAGAACATTGCCCAGCAGGTTTTAAGCTCAATAGATTATTAATTGAATTTAAACATCTTGGCCCTTTCAAGGTACTTCATAATTTGGCCTCTGCCCACCTACTCTCCTATCCCATTACTTCCTGCCTACTTCAGTTGAGTTTTGCTGGTTTCCTCACTGAATCATACATCTATGCATAACTCCAAATGGTTTCTATTGCCCTAGAAGGTCCTTAACAATTTAAATCCTATCCGATCTTCAAAGATCACTTCACATCCCATCTCCTTTATTATCTCCTATTATTTTTTCATCACCATCTTCTCATCTAATTCACAGTACCATAGACTTTAGTGAATAATTACACACTTATCACTCCTTCATGTGAATCAGTTTTATCTCTTTATTAACCTATACACTTCCTGAGGACAGAAACAATATTTGATACTTCTGAGCCCTCTTTCAGTGAAGTGAACACATTGTCCTTACTGTATTTCAAGCATCTGTAAAAGAGATTCAACATCTGCAACAGAAGAGGATGTGAAGAATTTATAGTTTTAATAACAGATCAGTTAGGGCTGGGGATCATAGTTTCGTTTGTCTGTGCCATTCTCCAAAGGCAGAGATTCTCACTTCATTTCTGAACCAAGAAAGCAGAACACATCTTACATATATTCATCAACTAGATTCCTTTCCTTAATCATTTCTTCCTTCTACTTTCCAAGAGAAATTAGATTTTGAGTTTCATGTGGGTGCTGGTCATATCTTCCTCTTTCAGTTCTTCTTAAAAGTCTTAATCCTTAAATTTTCTACTGATAATCAGGTCCACTATAACCTCTAAGTTTGTTGGGTGATCTCAGGAGTAAATGAACTGGAACAATTCACTCACTATAAACGGTACTGAGGAAATTGGTGAAGAGCCCCTACAGAGGTCTAGAATGCAGAAACCTTGCCCAGAATCCTTATTCTGTGATAATTTCAACCCTGGACTGCAACTTGATCTGACTGGATAAATGTCATTGTTTCATGTGTCTCCTAGTCCCCGCTGTTTCCTTCAGTGATTCTTTATGTTCTTCCCTATCAGTCTCTATCCCCAAATCATTTCCGAACCTGTCATGGGTTTGCTGGCCTAGAATGCAAAGCCACAGAACAATGAGCCCAGAAAGGAGCCAGGCTAGGAGGGTCGCTGAGAAAAGAGGAACTGCAGCATCTGAGGGGAAGAGATGCAGGTTTTCTAAGTCTGGCAGGAAGGCTCGGGCATCCTCCAGAGCTGCCTGAGCTGCCACAGTAAAGTTGGGGTCACCAGAGATTAAAATATCAAAGACACAGGAATGGAAGTAAGCATCTTCAACTGGCAGTCCTTCCTTGCACAGCTGTCTGGCAGTATCAATGGTTATAGCTCCCCGGCGATTGCGATCTGAGCGAGAGAGTCGCTGACTTGGCGGGCATCCCCCGACACAGAGCTGCAGGTCCTGCTCAGCTGAGAAGGCCCTGGCCACATCATCTGCTACCTTAATGGAGAAGGAGAGCTGCCCAGCTGTCTGCCGAATGATTATGGTTGTGCCAATATAGGCAGCTCGGATCTCCACATGGCTCCCAGGGTTAGCAGTTCGAATGGACAAACTTGAGCCCCCAGGTCGGTCACCTCCATTGATAGAACCATCTTCAAAGGCTGCAGGAAGATTGTCCACCTCAGCCTGGTATACCTTCTGGTCAATGCATTCCTGCATGTTCTTAAATATAATGGTGAGCTGTGAGGGCAAAAGGGAAAACAGTTCATTTTGGGCTCAGTGCATCCTCCTGTCTCCCCCCAGTCAGTCCTCACACACAGTCAGGGATGTGATCCCAGCAGAGCCTCAGGTCTGATCACAGCCCCCACTCACTTGATTCCCTACTCTTCATGTTTCAGTATTGCCTCATATCTGCTCAACCCCTCTCTCCTTTTAGTCTCCATCTCAGCAACTCCCACCGAAGGAAAAGTTTCCCTCTGTATGCCCTCAACCCGGGCTTCCTCAGCTCTCCTCACCTCCGCTTTCTCTTCATGTTTTCTGCATTTGAGTGAAATTCCCCCCAGGGGGAAGTGATTTACAGGAGCCAGTGTTTGGTAGGAGGGAGTGATTCAAGATGTGGGAGTAGTTGAGCAAAAAACTATAGGAATAGGGAATATTGCTGTGAAATAGTGGGAACAGGGAGGCAGTGGTATCCTGGGTGACCATGAGAAGATCCGGAGAAACAACCCAGTCCCTGACCTTCCGGGTGGTGGTGGCGTTGGCCCCCAATGCCACGGGGGAGCTGGTGGCCTGGACAAAGAGGAAGTCATTATCCAGCAGGGGCCAAGCTCCTTGGACACGGCACGTGTGAAAGTGGTGGTGGAAGCTGCGCACATGGGGGTCCCCAAAGGAGGCGCAATGCAAGAAGCCCGGGGGTCGACCGTGCAGCCGCGAAAACCGGCCTTCATAGTCACAGGGGTCCGGGGATGCGGGACCAGAGGCGCGAACCGGTCCTGCGCCTGGAAGGGCGGGGCCCCGGGGCAGGGGAGGGGCGGTGGGCCCCTGGCGGGAGCAGTTGTGCTGGATCATCAGGTCTTCAATGCCGTGCACCGCTGAATGGAAGGCAAGGTCCCCGCGGCAGGTGCGGGCGGTGCGCCGAGTGCAGAGCGCGTAGGAGCGGAGAGCTCGACAGAGGCCTCCCGAGCCCACCCTTCCACCCCGGCCGCCCCCTTCTGCACCTCCTCGAAGCTCTCCTGGTGAACCCCCACCTCTGAGGCTCAGGGTGGACGATACATACTCAGCATTGCAGCGGAGGATCTTGCATTGAGAATGGGCTGAGGACGAAGGGAGATGATCGTGAGAGGGTCTCCAGATCTCCCCTCTATCGTAGTACGTTCGTAACTCCCAGATTTCAAGGGGGGATTCCAGCTGTTCCAGTTGAGGGCCTTCCTCCATCCCCAACCCCCAGCTCCCTAGTCCTGTGCTCACTCAGACTTGCTAAAAAGGTGTGAATACCCCTAGATCTCTTCTCACTGCCGATCAAGGGTTTTCCCAGTGCCCTTCCCCAAGGTGAACAGGAAATAAAATATACCTATTTGAGTGGGGTGAGTGCCTAGGACTCCTCAGCATCCCCCTGTTCTCACCCACACATGCTCACATGCCCACCCCTGTATGACAGCCTACCCTCTAGATTCCCCAAACCCTTCCCTAGCCCTTCCTTACCATGTCCACAGAGGAGCAGCAGGAGAGTGAGAGTGCTTAGAGTTGGGGGAGTGCCACGGGGGGGCCAGGGACTAGGGGACTGGCCTGGATCCCCCATACCTATCCAGCCAGGTCCCCCCAGGCTCCGGTTCTTTCCAGCTGATGACCCTCCTACCTAGTGAATTTTGACCGGACGTCCTGTAAGGGACTGAAAAAAGAAATTTGGCTGGGCATGGGGAGAGAGAGAGTTGAAGATTGTTCAGGATGAAGGAATCATGTGGAGAGAATCTGGAGAGATCACGAAAAGGATGAACAGAATGGAGTTTGGGGATCATGGGGCTCCCCAAATAGTAAATGTGGCTTCTCAGCCTCTGTGCCCTGCTCTTGTGGCCACTTTCAGGTCCCTTAGGCAATACCCCAAGGTGGGGGTGGGAGGAAGGTTGAGTAGATTCTGGGGAGCAGAGTCCACTACATTGCCCCATCCTGAGCTGCCAAATAGAAATGTCAAGAAAGGAATTATGTGGCTAGATCCTTTCCCGATCATCCCAGTGGGCTCCCCAACAGCATGAATATCTGAAAATACTTCAGAGACATACCTCTTCTTTGCCCCTCCCCGTCAGAGGGGAACACACTCCTGGGGTCCTTCATATCTTTTCCTTCTTTGGATGAGAATTTTCAGCAAGAAGGACTAAGGGTGGAACACCTATCCCCTCTCTAGAACATGAGTATTCAAACAAAAAGGTAACTCATTTATTTAATCTAAAAAGCTGCATTATAATCCCTGTCTCTCATGGAATAATGGTAGGCAAACCAAGCATGTAAATCAATATTTGTTTGTTCTGAGGCAATAGTTCTTGTATTTTTCCAAATCTGACGAAAGAACCACTCTTTCCATTATACTTATTTTGCAAATTTAGAAGTTCTCAGTCTTTTGATGAGGACAGGGATTGGGGAAGGGCCCCCGATGAGCTCCCCTCTCTTGGGGTGAGGATGTGATGGGGGAAGGGTCATGTCGGAGGGAAAAGAGGATGTTGGGACTAGAACTGCGGGGAGAAATAATTCACAACAAGGAGCAGCCCCCACCCTTGGAAGCCCAGTGAGAAGGGTACTGCTGAGTGGGGCAACATAGAAGCATATCAGTGACTAGTCATCTGAGGCTCAATTTGACCTTGGTGAAAAAAGCACAGAATTGGGGATGTGGAAAAATCCTAAAACTTCACCAGAAGTCTTGAGATAACAAGGTAAGAAGAGAGCTAAGACTGCCAGAGGAGAGAAGGAGGTTTAAACTTCAAATGGCCAGAGGCCAGAAATAAGACAGAAGAAGTGGAGTTTGGGGCACCTTGGTATAGAAGAGATTCTAGCTTTTGGACCAGCAACATCCAAGTAGGTGTCATAATTTTATGAAAGTCTAAATTCAGTCCAAAATCTTATTAAAGGAATTGCAAATTTCATTTTGACTTACTGTTTCCAGAGGCCAAACATTACTCTGATATCCAAGTCTCCAGCCATGACTGCCTACTCTGTGGGTCAGCTCCAGCCAGGGTATCTCCTGTTTCTCTCTCCATGTTTCCTCCAGGTCCTCAGACGGGCTGCAATCTCACTGAGGTCAGGGAACCAGAGAAGGTTTGGTGTGGGGGGAAGGGGAAGTGTATAGCTGGCCAGAGTACTGAACAGCTGAGCGGGGGAGGGAGGTGGCTACTGAGTTGACTGTTTTAAAAATAGCTAAGTCCAAAATTCCAGGAACATTGGTGGGGGTAGGGTGTCGGAGTGGGAGGGAGTGGGAAGGATAGGTGGATTAGAAAGAATATGAAGTATAGGGTGCAAGTTGGTGAGGGGGGGGCAGTAATATGACAGGCAAGTCAGATATCCAATTCCAGTTTATATGACTCTTATCACTGCCTACTCCAGGTAGCCCTCCAGCATTCTCAATAATGAGCTCCTGGTCTTTAAAAATTAGAGTGGTAAATTGTATACCTTTCATCCACCACCCTTATCCCTGCTATATTGACTATTGCATTTAGTTTCTATAGAGCATATCTAAGAGGTAGCTGACTTTAAATAAATCCATGGTAGAGGGAGTTCACAGTTCCTACCCCATCTTTGCATAGTATTTCAGAAGGACTAAAAAAGTCAGCTGTCCAGAGAAGAAATCTGAGCTCTCAGTTGTTTAGGTTGAGGGCTTGTTTCAGTCTACCAGTCCAGATCCCTGCAGCTGTCCATCCCCCTATCTCCTCCATTTTCATTCCCTTAGTTTACACAGCAATTCCTTTTCTCTCCCTCTCACCAATACACAAAAAAGTGTAAACTCCGGAATTGCTAGGGAAGGAGACTAGCAAAGGCAAAGAGGTGCAGAAGGAAAGGGGATACAATTTTCTGAAAGTTACTAATCCACAGGGGAGGGAGACTTGGAGAGAGAAACTGAGAAAAAGAGATTCAGAAAGATACTTTTGTGGATTAACATAATCTTACCACCTTTTAAGATGCTGCAACCAAGGAACTTAACCTTGTCATATTTTTGCAGCCATGGGCATCCATAACATCATCTCTTAGTACTTGTCAAATGAACTTGACACAAAAGCTGATTCCAAATAGTGTCACCAAGGCATCTGCATTATTTTCCTTTACATTCAATTCTGAATCTAGGGGACCACACAGTATCTTCTCTTTATTATACATATATAGCTGACAAATTTAGTTTTTTTCTCATCCACGTGAGGCCATATCACAATGCCCCCAACCAAACTATCTACATAACTTTAAAATACAATACTATGACATTTCAAGTGGAATATCCACTCCAATAACAAAAAGAAGCACGAAAGTATTTTAAAGTAGTTGTGGTGGTGGTAGTGTTAATTGTTATTCTGAAATTATTGTGGGATAAAACAAATGAGTAATAATGTTAGTGTCTTCATGAATCAGGATTTTTGGTATAGAATAAAGAGGTACAGATTTATTATTGATGAAGTAAGATAAAATCTCTGTAATTCTAAATTTAAACTGGAAGTATAACTGTGAGTTTGTAGTATATTCTATCCTAAAACATTTCCTAGCTTTATCCTGAAAAGGCCTAGAGACAATATCCCAGGAGCAATGAACTCCCCTAGTGTCCAAACTGAGCTATCTAATTACCATTTCCCACTAAAAGAACTCTTTGGAGAAATGGCTGATTTCGGGTATGGGAAACAAGATAGGAATTGTACAGGATAAGCAAGGAAGCTTTCAAAGTACTATTAGGATTGCATCAAAGGGCTCAGAAGCATCTAGAATAGTTCACACTGGCCAAAGTGGGACAATCTGAGTATCAAAATGAATGCTATCAGCAATGGATTTAAGCATATTTGATATCACAATATGAGTTCACAATGATACTTAAAAATATAAACTCATTGGTCATTGTTGGAGGATGCTAAGGGATCAACTCATTTTGAAAACTGCTAGTAATTGGAAAGAATGAGCATTTACCCTGTTTTTCCTGTGGGAACTTAAGATGAGGGGAAACTTTATAGAGGTTTTTCAGCACAGGAGTGAAATGGAATAGCATAATCGGAATATCACCATTTTGTAACCCCTAATGAATTACTGTATCTAGGCAATGATCAACAATGGCTGTTATCCATCACAAAAGGAGAGACAAACACCATACCCTCCTGGTCATAGGTGAAGTACACAATTCCACCTATGAAGTAACCTTGCAAAAAAAGCTCTTCGGTCTGAATCTGATCAACCTCTAGTCTAGAGCTAACTACTAATTTACAGGAAATACACCAGACTATGGGACTACTCTACAGGACAAAATACTATACAAACAAATACATTAAAAAAAAAAAGAAGATGGAGAGAGAACCTATAGATTAAAGAAGGACTCAAGAGACATCAAGCGGTTGCAGAGCATGGGCTTTATTGGATCCGTATTCAAGGAAACAACAAAATGAAGAGACCAATGGGGATATTTGAATGCTGATGAATGCCTACTGGATATTAGATGATTTTGAAACTAGGTATTGGATACACAGGTATTCGTTATGCTATCTCTTTTTGTAAGTATTTGAAAATTTCCATAATAGAATTGTAATGCAGCTACTCTGCAGATGACTCCTCTTTACTGTGAAAGGCCTGAATCCTAGCCACTAGACCACCAAGGAGCTACTTCTTTACTGTGGATAGCGGTAAGAACAAGGTAGACACTTGCTCAATCAGCCCTGAGTAAGTCTGTCAGTATCCAGCTCAAAGTGATAATAGAACTGTAGGCAAACAGTCTGGTCTTCTGGCTCCAAGAGTATTTCACAGGTGCCTTCGAAGCAATTCTATTCTAGCCATCAAGTAGCTGAGTTGCTGAGGACTGACCATTACAGTATATGCGCTCATAGATTTAGTTTGGCTTATTTGGTTTATGTTGATTTCTATCTTGAGGTCTTATAGAGAGGAAAAACTTCCTATTAACTATTTGGATAGAACTCAGTTCTGTCATGTTGCCATAAAGTGTTTTTATGTTTCATGTTTCCTTCTTGGTGTGTTCAATATCCTGATCACTTATCATCAGGTGAAGAATTAGGCCCACTATTAAAAAGACATTATTCTTTTTTACAGTAGCCTTGATTATGTTTGTGGAGCCATCCACCAGGAGCTCCTGGCCTCCATGGAAGCTACAGATCTTCTAACATCTGAAAAAAGGATTATTTTCTTTATAATGTGAATAACTGGTAGGAGGAGAGCAGAGGCAGTCGAAGTAATGAGAGAGATTAGGATTCACTTGTGCCCGAACATGTTGAGGTATGTCATTGGGACCTTGAGTGTAAAGTTAACCAAATCTTTCAGGCTTCTGTTGCTTTCAAGGTTTCTCAGTGGTGCCCTATTGACATTATGGGAGGGACAATTCTTTGTTTTGTGGAATGTCTTGTGCAGGACATTTAGTATTCTTGTCTCCCCTCCCCTGCTAAGTGCCCTTTGTAACCTCAGTCAATGTAAAATTTTAAAGTACCCCTGCGAATTTCCAGAGGCCCACTGGGGAAGGTGGTACCACTCCGGTTGAGGAAAACACTTAGATATTCTCAATCCCAGGTGGTCACCCTACCATGACCACAACTAGTTTAGGAGATGAAGTCTTTTCACTGTATGGATCATCCTTGCTTTAGAAACAGTTTATTTTTGTGGAGGTCTAGGACATGATCTTCCTAGCACTCTCATATAAGAGAGGTGTTTGACTCCTTCTAATTCATGTAATTGGCTTCCATTGGAACCTCCCAAGGACAGGGCCCCACAAAGGTAAACCTCAGCCCCATTACCTGCAGAATTTGGATTTCAAACCCATGCTCCCAGAGCTGTAGGGATTCCCTCCCTATACACAGTCCAAACCAGAGCAGCTCTGCTTTGAGCTGTTTTAAACTTTGGGATTTGGGGTATGATTTCATTAGAAAAAAAGGGTTTTATTATTAAAGTGGATTGAAAAACCAACAGATTATGTGTTTCATCTAAGGTGTCTCTTGGGGTGCCTGCCCGAAGTCTTTATAATTCCAGCGCTTCCCCTGTCCCCTCAATTGAGCAGAACTTAGAAATTGGGTGGGCACAGGAGACATTCATGCTGTCATATTATACAGCAGGATCTCTCCTGAATGTATCAGGGAATTTAGGTTCCTTTGATATAGATTACTCCAAATTACCAAAGTCTGTGGAATACTACAAGGTGAACTTCAGTCTATGAATTACTACCCATTTGAGTCTACTTGCTGGATTGTTATTTATACAGTGGAAATGCCCACCTAAACTGTTCCCCAGAAGGACTTTGGACATTTCTGATTGATTTCTAGGCTGTATCACATATACAGTCTTCCATCTTCTGGAGTGTTCCTGGCATGCTTATTATAACATTGTGTATAAAACAAATCAGATTGGTAGAAGGGCTTGCCATGAGATATGAATAGTGATTAATGTCTTGTGTCTTTTGTCCTCAGACATTTGCTGCTAACCAGGCAAAGATTTCTCAGTTATTTAGGCCTGGACTTCAGCCACTGCTCTGTCAGGAATAATGTCTGCCATTCTCACCAAAGATTAGACTTTGTCTTTCCCCTGTTCTATCTTATATTTGGACTATATTAAATAACCAAAATTAATTTGGATCCTGCCACCAAACCAGGAACCTTCTCAGCAAGTTGGCTTAGTTAAATTCTTCAGGTGTTGACCCAGCATTTAAAATTTGCTAGAAATATATAATAGAATTAAGGCCTTCTAGGACATTACAGTCTTGCCATGGAGATAAAATATACACAAATGAAAAATGACAGTCTAATGCGAGACAACTGTAATGTCGTACTTAATGGAAAGATGCACTATCCAGTGCCTAAACCAGCAGCTCTTACCTTTGCCTGCATGTTATAATCATCTGGGGAGCTTCAAAAAAATTCTGTGCTCAGACTACACCCAGGACCTATGAAATCCCCATCTCTGGATGGGGGGTCGTGTGGAACCCAACCACCAGGATTTTTGTTGTCAATACTCACTGTGTGATTTCGTGTGTGGCTACGGTTGTGAACCACTAGCCTAAGGACGGTAAAGACAGGAATGTCCATGCAGACAGGAAATGCTATGGACAACAGGGAGACTTGAGATTGATGTCATCTGGTAGTATGTGGGAAAATCTAATGTAAAAAAGGATTAGGGGCTCGTATGGATCTTAAAGCCCCAAATAAGAAAAAAATCTTAAATATTCGGAGAGGAGGTATGTAAAGTTGTAATGCTGGCTTTGTTACTGGTGTGCTGCAGTGTTTCTAATGTTTCTTCACTCCTTCTGGTGGAATTAATCACACTTTTTCCCACTCAACTTTTAGTGTCTGTTGGTTTGTAAAATCTTTCCACTTTGCTTCTTTTAAGTTAAACTTCTAAATTTCTTTAAAAAAATTTTAGTTGTGGTAAAATACACACAATGTAATATTAGCTATCTTTTTTTGAGTCTGATATATATATATATATTATTTATTTATTTATTTATTTATTTATTAAGGTATCATTGATATACAATCTTATGAAGGTTTCACCTGAGCAACATTGTCGTTACTACATTCATCCATATTATCAAGTCCCCCCCACATACCCTGTAATATTTACTATCTTAACCACTTTTAAGTGCAGAGTTCAGTAATGTGAAATGAAGCACATCCATATTGTTATGCAACCAATCTCTAGAACTCTTTCCATCTTGCAAAACTGAAACTCTACATCCATTAAACATAAATTAACCTTTTTATTTTGAGATAATTATAGCTTTACATGCAGTTTTAAGAAATAGTACAGACATACCATATAATTTACCCAGTTTCTTCCTGTGGTAACATCTTAGGAAACATATTACAACCAAGATATTGACACTAGTACAGTCAAGATACAGGACATGTGTATCACAAGGTGCCTTCATGTTGCCACAGCCACTTCCCTCCCACGTCCCTCCTAACCTAAACATCTAGCAGAAACGAATCTGTTCTCCATTTCTATAATTTTGTCATTTTAAGAATGTTATATAAACAGAATCATATAGTTTGTAACCTTTTGGGATTGGCTTTTTTCACTCAATGTAATTCTCTGGAGATTCATCCAAGTCGTATGTGTATCAGTAGTTTGTTCCTTTTTATTGCTAAATTGTATTCTGTGCTATAGCTGTACCGCAGTTTGTTTAACCATTCACTTGTTGAAGGACAACTGCCTTGTTTCTGGTTTTTGGCTATTATTAATAGATCTGCTATAAACACTTGTGTACAGGACTTTGTGTGAACATTAGTTTTTATTTCTCTGAGATAAATACCTAGGAGGGCAAATGCTGGGTCACATGGAAATTAACTATTATTATTTTGACTAAACTGCTAAATTGTTTTCCAGAGTGGCTGTACCATTTCACATTCCCCAAACCAATGTATGAGTGATCCAGCTTCTCTGTATTCTCACCAGCATTTGATGATGGCATTTAAAAAAATTTTAGCCATTCTGACAGGTATATAGTGATATCTAATTGTGGTTTTAATTTGTATTTCCTTAATGGCTAATAATGTTGAACATCTTTTCATGTGCTTATTTGTATGTCCTCTTTGGTGAAATGTCCCTTTATGCCTTTTGACCATTTTCTCTTTGGATTTTTTTTTTTTTTTACTATTGGGTTTGAGAGTTCTATTCCAGATAATAGTCCTTTGTTGGGTATGTGGTTTGCCAAAATTTTCTCCTAATCAGTAGCTTGCCTTTTCATCCTTGTAACACAGGGTCTTTTGCAGAGCAAACTTTAGTATTTAATTTTGATGAAGTCTAGTTTATCAATTTTTCCTTTGATTGATCTTGCTTTTGGCATCAAATTTTTGTATAGCCCTAGTGATGAGAGCTTCTCCTATTTTTTTTTCCCTGAAAGCTTTTTGCTTCACATTTAAGTTGGTGATTCACTTTGAGTTAGTTTTTGTATAAGGTACGAGACTTAGGTTGAGGTTTTTATTTTTATTTTTTTGCCTATGGATGTCCAGTTTCTTTGGCAATATATATTGAAAAAGATGTTGTCTGTTCATTGAATTGCTTTTGCACCTTAGCAGTCATTTACGCATATTTGTGTGGGTCTACTGCTGTGTTCTCTATTCTATCTCATTGACCTGTGTTTTTATCCTTCTGCCAACATCACACCATCTTGACTACTGTAGTCTTATAATAAGTCTTGAAAATGAGTAAGCTGATTCTGCCTGCTTAATTATTATTTTTCAATATTTGTTTTAACTATTCTAATCCCTTTGTCTTTCCATGTAACTCTTGGAATAATTTTGTCTATATCTATATCTAAAAAAACAGTCTTGCTAGGATTTCCCCTTCACTGTTTTTTAAATTGTGGTAAAGTGCACATAACATAAAGTTCATAATTTTAACCATTTTAAAGTATACAATTCAATGGTATAGTAAACATGTTGTACAGCCATCACCACTTTCTGGCTTCAGAGCATTTTTCATCACCCCAAAAGGAAAGCCTGTACTCATGAAGCAGTCACTCCTCAACCTCTGGCAACAACCAGTCTGCTTTCTGTCTCTATGGATTTGCATATTCTGGACATTTCATATAAATGGAATACTATACTGTGTGACATTTTGTGTCTGGCTTCTTTCTTTTAGCATAATATTTTTGAGATTGATCCAAGTTGTAGTATGTATCAGTACTTCATTTTTTATGTCCAAATATGCCATTGTGTATATATATATATACATATACCACAGGTGTTTATCCATTCATTCATTGATGGATATTTGGTTGTTTCCACCTTTTGGATATTGTGGAAGTATGCTGCTATGAATGTGCATGCACAAGTATTTGTTTTGAGTACTTGTTTCAGTTTCTTTGGAATATATACCTAGGAGTGTAATTACTGGGTCATATTCTAATTCTATGTTTAACTTATAAAAGAACCACTAAACTGTTTTTTTCACAGCAGCCGAAACAGTTTACAGTCCCACCAGCAATGGATAAGTGTTCTAATTTCTCCTCATCCTCACCAACACTGCTTTTTTCCATTTGAAAAACTATAGCCATTATTTGAAAAAGTGTGAGGTGATATCTTATTATGGTATTGATTTGCATTTCCTAATGACTAATGACACTGAGCATCTTTTCATGAGCTTGCTGGTCATTTGAATATCTTCTTTGAGAAATTCTATTCAAGTCATTTGCTCATTTTTAAATTGGGTTGTTTGTCTTTTTGTTGTTGAGTTGTATCACCTTCATTCTTGAAGGATATTTTTTGCTGGACATAGGAATCCAGGTGGATGGTCTTCCATCAGTGCTTGAAAAAATTTGCCACTTCTTCTGGCCTCCATGGTTTCTGATGAGAATGTACTGTCATTCAAGTTATCTCTCCCCTATAGGTTAGGTGTCATATTTCAACTACTTTCAAGATTGTTTTCTTTGTTTTTAGCTTTCAGCAATTTGTGATGTGTCTTGAATTTGGATTTATCCTCTTTGGAGTTAACTTAGCTTCTTGAATCTGTTTGTAGGTTTATCCCTCTGCCAAATTTGGGTAGTTTTCAGCCATTATTTCTTTTAGTACTTTTTTCAGTCATTTTAATTTTTTCCTTCTTCTGGGAATCAGTGACACAAATGTTAGATCTTTTGTTATATTCCCACAGGTCCTTGAGATGCTGTGCACCCCCTCCCCACCCCCATTCTCTTCTCTGTTGTTCAGATTGAATAATTTCTACTGTTCTAGCCTCTGGTTCACTGATTCTTTCCTGTCCCCTCCACTCTACCGTTGAACTGAGGTGTTTTGTTTTCTTGTTTTTCCTGATTATTGTATTTTTTTAGTTCTAAAATTGCCATTTAGCTCCTCTTTATGTCTTTTATTTCTTTGCTGAAACTTTTAATTTCTTTTCTTTTAGTTTTTCATTTGTTTCAAGCATATTTATAATTACTTGTTGAAATATTTTTATGATAACTGCTTTAAAATCTTTGTCAGATAATTCTAACATCAGTTATCTGGTGTCTGTTTTCATTTGATTTGAGATTTTTCTCATTCTTGGTATAATGAGTACTTTTTATTAAAACCTGGGCATGTAGACCTCTGAATCCTATTTAAACCTTCTATTTAGTTGGCTTTCTCTGATACTACTGGAAGAGGAAGTGGAGGGGGTTCTTGCTACATTTGGGTAGGCATAGGAATCCAGGTTCCCCACCGAGCCTCTACTGACACCTGAGAGAGGTTCTCATTGTTGCTGGCCAGCTGAGTGTTGTTTTGAGTTCCAGCTTACACTGATACCAGCCTGGCTAGGACAGGCAGGAGTGCTTCCTTTTTCCTCCGCACATGGCATCCATTGATACTAAGGAATAGGGATGACCTTGTTACCACTGTCTGTTGGTAAAAGTACTCACATTCTACTAAGACTCCTTTGAAGCCAATCCAGCAGGGAAGGGTAGGAAACCTCCCTACAGACCTGGTGAGGGTGGAAGTTTAGGAATCCCCTTCAGCTCTTGCTGGTGTGAGTAGGGGAGAGCCACAGTTCTTTCTGTGGTGTTTGGCTGGCATAGAGTGGTTATTATCTAAAAGTTTTCTGTTTGGCGAGGCTGCCTCTTTCCTGGCCCTTTGGCTAGACACAGCAGGCATTTGTTGTTGCTTTGTTGTTTTTCCTTTGGCTGAGCCCATTGGCATTTCCAGGTTGCTGGCTTCTTCAGCCCCAAGTCTGGGATGGATGAGGCAAAAAGAGAACCCAGTGACATCACCACTGTGTAGTTCCTTGGGCTCTGAGGCCCCTAGCTGCTCTGTCTCCTTCTTTCTACCTTTTGAGTCTCGTATGTTTGTTTTATATGCAGTGTCCAGGTTTTTAGTTGTGTGTTAGCAAGAAGAATAGGAATAGTACATTACTCGATCTTCCCTGCTCCATTTTCTTTTATTTACTTATTTATTTGATTTTCCACTAGACTGTGATCTCTTTAAGTATACTTTTTATCTTCACTACCTAGTCTGGCATATGATCTGTAAAGGTCTGAAAAAAGGGAAAAAGAAAATAGAACATGGAGTGAAGTGAATGAATCACACCCCTCTTTCATCTGCTCTCAAGTGTATGGTACCAGGAAGAGGAGGAGTTTTAATTCTGTCCTGGAGGATGAGATGTCCCTTGTGTTTTGATGTTGAGAGTGGTGGCTAGCTTTCAGAGTTCATACACTTTTCCTGGGTTCTCATGTGTCACCAAAAATACCAGCAGGTGACAGAATAATGGATGAAAATGGACTGTTGACCAAAACATAAATAAATTGATTTCCTTAGTGACATAGAGAAATGAATTCTATGACCTTATACCCAACCCTAGTAGAATCCCAAGATGTTGCTCTGAAGGTTACTTTTTTTCAGACCTGGGGTACAGTTTCCTGTTCATTGAAAACAGTACTGGAGTAAAAAGAATTGGGCTCTGTTAGGCTCCTTGATGACACATGACAACAGGATTACTTTGTTTTTGTGAAAACAAATCTCTAGCATTTAGTTACTCTTCTCCCTAATTTCCGGCATTTAAACCCATAGCAGGATGGAGATTGGATGACAGAAGGATGAATACTTTTCTAAAACAACATTTTAACATTGATACTTTAAAAGAAAAATGAAACAACAACCCCCAAACCACAAACACCGTATGCCGTACCATCCATTTTTTTCTGTTAGGCCCTGCTGATTTATACACATCACTGATGAATCAGTTTTTTAATTATCTTTTTTATTCTCAAAAGTATTTCCTAACTCAGGAATGAATTTAAGAAGGAGATTCAATCATTAAGAAATTCCATATCTGAAATGAAACAGACATTGGAGGAATTGAAAAGCAGATTAGATGTAGTAGATGAGACGGTAAATGGAATAGAAATTAGAGAAGAGGAATACAAAGAAGCTGAGGCACAGAGAGAAAAAAGAATCTCTAAGAATGAAGGAATATTGAGAGAACTGTGTGACCAATCCAAACGGAACAATATTCACATAATAGGGGTACCAGAAGAAGAAGAAGAGAGAAAAAGGGATAGAAAGTGTCATTGAGGAGGTAATTGCTGAAAGCTTCCCCAATCTAGGGAAGGAGATAGTCTCTCAAGCCATGAAAGTGCACAGATCTCCCAACACAGCGACCCAAGGAAGACAACACCAAGACATATAATAATTAAAATGGCAAAGATCAAGGCTAAAGACAGACTTCTAAAAGCAGCTAGAGAGAGAAAAAAGACCACATACAAAGAAAAACCCATCAGGCTATCATCAGATTTCTCAGCAGAAACCTTACAGGCCAGAAGGGAGTGGTATGATATATTTAATGCAATGAAGCAGACGGGCCTTGAACCAAGAATACTCTACCTGGCAAGGTTACCATTTAAATGTGAAGGAGGGATTAAACAATTTCAGATAAGCAAAAGCTGAGGGAATTTACCTCCCACAAACCACCTCTACACTGCATTTTGGAGAGACTCCTCTGGATGGAAGTATTCCTAAGGCTAAAAAGATGTCACCCAAGGGATAGACAAAGAGTACAGAATATGATTCATAATATACAAAGAATGGAGGAGGAAGATAAAGGAGGAAAAAAAAGAACCATTAGATTGTGTTGTAATAGCATATAAAGTGAGTTAAATTAGACTCTTAGATAGTAAGGAAGTTAACCTTGAACCTTTGGTAACCATGAATCTAAAGCCTGCAATGGCAATAAGTACATACCTATCGATAATCACCCTTAATGTAAATGGTCTGAATGCACCAATCAAAAGACATAGAGTCACTGAATGGATAAAAAAACAAGACCCATCTATATGCTGCCTACAAGAGACTCACTTCAAACCCAAAAACATATACAGACTGAAAGTAAAGCAATGGAAAAAGATATTTCATGCAACTAATAGGGAGAAAAAAGCAGGGGTTGCAGTACTTGCATCAGACAAAATAGACTTCAAAACAAGAAAGTCACAAGTGACAAAGAAGGACATTACATAATGATAAAAGGGTCAGTCCAACAAGAGGATATAAATGTTATAAATATCTATGAACTCAACACAGGATCACCTACATATGTGAAACAAATATTAACAGAATTAAAAGGGGAAATAGAATGCAATGCATTCATTTTAGGAGACTTCAACACACCACTCACTCCAAAGGACAGATCAACAAGACAGAAAATAAGTAAAGAGACAGGGGCACTGAACAACATATTGGAACACATGGACCTAACAGACATGTACAGAACACTCCATCCAAAGGCAACAGGATACACATTCTTCTCAAGCCCACATGGAACATTTTCAAGAATAGATGATATACTAGGCCACAAAAAGAACCTCAGTAAATGAAAAAAGATTGAAATAGTACCAACCAGCTTCTTAGATCACAAAGGTATGAAACTAGAAATAAATTACACAAAGAAAATGAAAAAGCCCACAAACATGGAGGCTTAATAACATGCTCCTAAATAACCAATGGATCAATGACCAAATAAAAACAGAGGTCAAGCAATATATAGAGACAAATGACAAGAATAATTCAACACCACAAAATCTGTGGGATGCAGTGAAGGCCGTGCTAAGAGGGAAATATATTGCAATACAGGCCTACCTCAGGAAAGAAGAACAATCCCAAATGAATAGTCTGAACTCACAATTAATTAAACAAGAAAAGGAAGAAAAAATGAGACCCAAAGTCAGTAGAAGGAGGAACATAATAAATATTAAAGCAGAAATAAATAAAATTGAGAAGAATAAAACAATAGAAAGAATCAATGAAAGCAGGAGCTGGTTCTGCAACAAAATAAGCAAAATAGATAAACCCCTAGCCAAACTTTTCAAGAAAAAAAGAGTCTACACCCATGAACAGAATCAGAAAAGGGAAAGAAAAAATCACTACGGACACCATAGAAATACAAAGAAGTATGAGAGAATACTATGAAAAATTATATGTGAACAAACTGGATAACCTAGAAGAAATGGACAACTTTCTAGAAAAAAAACAACCTTCCAAGGCTAACCCAGGAAGAAACAGAAAATCTGAATAGACCAATTACTAGCAAAGAAATTGAATTGGTAATAAAAAAACTACCTAAGAACAAAATACCTATCCCAGATGGTTTCACTGCTGAATTTTATCAAACATTTAGTGAAGACCTAATACTCATCCTCATTAAAGTTTTCTAAAAAGTAGAAGAGGAGGGAATACTCCCAAACTCATTCTACGAGGCCAATATCACTCTAATATCAAAACCAGGCAAAGACACAACAAAAAAAGAAAATTACAGACCAATATCCCTGATGAACATAGATGCAAAAATACTCAACAAATTATTAGCAAACCGAATTCAAAAATACATCAAGAGGATCATACACCATGATCAAGTGGGATTCATCCCAGGGATGCAAGGATGGTACAACATTCGAAAATCCATCAACATCATCCACCACATCAACAAAAAGAAGAACAAAAACCACATGATCATCTCCATAGATGCTGAAAAAGCATTTGACAAAATTCAGCATCCATTCCTGATTAAAACTCTCAACAAAATGGGTATAGAGGGCAAGTACCTCAACATCACAAAGGCTATATATGACAAACCCACAGCTAACATCATACTTAACGGCGAGACGCTGAAAGCTTTTCATCTAAGATCGGGAACAAGACAGGGATGCCCTCTCTCTCCACTGTTATTCAACATAGTACTGGAGGTCCTAGCCACAGCAATCAGACAAAACAAAGACATACAAGGCATCCAGATTGGTAAAGAAGAAGTCAAACTGTCACTATTTGCAGATGACATGATACTGTACATAAAAAACCCTAAAGATTCATTCCAAAACTACTAGAACTAATATCTGAATTCAGCAAAGTTGCAGGATACAAAATTAACACACAGAAATCTGTTGCTTTCCTATACACTAATGATGAACTAACAGAAAGAGAAATCAGAAAAACAATTCCATTCACAATTGCATCAAAAAGAATAAAATACCTAGGAATCAACCTAACGAAGGAAGTGAAAGACCTGTACTCTAAAAACTACAAGACACTCCTAAGAGAAATTAAAGAGGACACTAACAAATGGAAATGCACCCCATGCTCTTGGCTAGGAAGAATCAATATTGTCAAAATGGCTATACTACCTAAAGCAATCTACAGTTTCAATGCAATCCCTATCAAACTACGAACAGCTTTCTTCAATGAACTGGAACAAATAATTCTAAAATTCATATGGAACCACAAAAGACCCCGAATAGCCAAAGCAATCCTGAGAAGGAGGAATAAAACAGGGGGAATTACACTCCCTGACTTCAAGCTCTACTACAAAGCCACATTAATCAAGACAATTAGGTATTGGCACAAAAACAGACCCACAGACCAGTGGAACAGAATAGAAAATCCAAACATTAACCCAAACATATACAGTCAATTAATATTTGATAAAAGTGCCTTGGATATACAATGGGGAGATGACAGCCTCTTCAGAAGCTGGTGTTGGAAAAACTGGACAGCTACATGTAAGAGAATGAAACTGGACTACTGTCTAGCTCCATACACAAAGGTAAACTCAAGGTGGATCAAAGACCTGAATGTAAGTCATGAAACCATAAAACAAAAAAAAAAAAACATAGGCAAAAATCTCTTGGACATAAACATGAGCAACTTCTTCATGAACATATCTCCCGGGCAAGGGAAACAAAAGCAAAAATGAACAAGTGGGACTATATCAAGCTGAAAAGCTTCTGTACAACAAAGGACACCATCAGTAGAACAAAAGACATCCTACAGTATGGGAGAATATATTCATAAAAAACGTATCTGATAAAGGGTTGACATCCAAAATATATAAAGAACTCATGCACCTTAACAAACAGAAAGCAAATAATCCAATTAAAAAATGGGCAGAGGACATGAATAGACACTTCTCTAAAGAAGAAATTCAGATGGCCAACAGGCACATGAAAAAGATGCTCCACATCGCTAATCATCAGAGAAATGCAGATTAAAACCACAATGAGATATCACCTCACACCAGTGAGGATGGCCAACATCCAAAACACAAACAACAACAAATGTTGGCGAGGATGTGGAAAAAATGGAACCCTCCTACACTGCTGGTGGGAATGCAAATTAGTTCAACCATTGTGGAAAGCAGTATGGAGGTTCCTCAAAAAACTCAAAATGGAAATACCATTTGACCCAGGAATTCCACTCCTAGGAATTTACCCTAAGAATGCAGCAGCCCAATTTGAAAAGGACAGATGCACCCCTATGTTTATTGCAGCACTATTTACAATAGCCAAGAAATGGAAGCAACCGAAGTGTCCCTCAGTAGATGAATGGATAAAGAAGATGTGGTACATATGCACAATGGAATATTATTCAGCCATAAGAAAAAAACAAATCCTAGCATTTGCAACAACATGGATGGAGCTAGAGGGTATTATGCTCAGTGAAATAAGCCAAGCCGAAAAAGACAAGTATCAAATGATTTCACTCATATGTGGAGTATAAGAACAAAGAAAAAATACTGAAGGAACAAACAGCAGCAGACTCACAGAACCCAAGAATGGACTAATAGTTACCAAAGGGAAAGGGACTGGGGAAAATCGGCGGGAAGGGAGGGATAAGAGGGAAAAAGGGGCATTACGATTAGCAGATGTAATGTTGGGGGGGCACGGGAAGGGCAGTACAACTCAGAGAAGACAAGTAATGATTCTATAGCATCTCACTACGCTGATGGACAGTGACTGTAATGGGGCTGGTGGGGGGGACCTGATGAAGGGGTAGTTTAATAATCGTAATATTGCACATGTAATTGTAAATTAATGATAATAAAATAAATTATAAAAACAAAAAAAACAAAAAAAACCCCAAAATACATCAAAAAGATCATCCATCATGATCAAGTGGGATTCATCCCAGGGATGCCAGGATGGTACAACATTCAAAAATCCATCAACATCATCCACTACATCAACAAAAAGAAGGACAAAAACCACATGATCATCTGCATAGATGCTGAAAAAGCATTTGACAAAATTCAACATCACTTCATGATAAAAACTCTCAACAAAATGAGTATAGAGGGCAAGTACCTCAACATAATAAAGGCCATATATGACAAACCCACAGCCAACATTATACTTAACAGTGAGAAGCTGAAAGCTTTTCCTTTAAGATCTGGAACAAGACAAGGATGCCCACTCTCCCCACTTTTATTCAACGTAGTTCTGGAGGTCCTAGCCACAGCAATCAGACAACGCAAAGAAATAAAAGGCATCCAGATTGGCAAGGAAGAAGTTAAACTGTCGGTCTTTGCAGATGGCAAGATATTGTAAAAAAAAAACCCTAAAGAATCCACTTCAAAACTCCTAGATATAATATCTGAATTCAGCAAAGTTGCAGGATACAAAATTAATATGCAGATATCTGTTACATTCCTATACACTAATGATGAACTAGCAGAAAGAGAAATCAGGAAAACAATTCTATTCAAAATTGCATCTAAAAGAATAAAATACCTAGAAATAAACCTAAGCAAGGAAGTGAAAGACTTATACTCTGAAAAGTACAAGACACTCATGAGAGAAATTAAAGAAGAAACCAATAAATGGAAACACATCCCATGCTCATGGATAGGAAGAATTAGTACTGTCAAAATGGCCATCCTGCCTAAAGCAATCTACAGATTCAATACAATCCCTATGAAAATACCAACAGCATTCTTTAATGAACTAGATCAAATAGTTCTAAAATTCATATGGAACCACAAAAGACCCCGAATAGCCAAAGCAATCCTGAGAAGGAAGAATAAAATGGGGAATTACGCTCCCTGACCTCAAGTTCTACTACAAAGCCAGAGTAATCAAGACAATTTGGTACTGGCACAAAAACAGACCCAAAGACCAGTGGAACAGAATAGAGAGCCCAGATATAAACCCAAGCATATATGGTCAATTAATATATAATAAAGGAGCCATGGATATACAATGGGGAAATGACCGCCTCTTCAACAGCTGGTGTTGCCGAAACTGGACACCTACGTGCAAGAGAATGAAACGGGATTATTGTTTAACTGCATACACAAAAGTAAACTCGAAATGGATCAAAGACCTGAATATAAGTCATGGAACCATAAAACTCTTAGAAAAAAACATAGGCAAAAATCTCTTCGACATAAGTATGAGCAAATTCTTCATGAACATATCTCCCAGGGCAAGGGAATCAAAAGCAAAAATGAACAAGTGTGACTAAATCAAACTAAAAAGCTTCTGTACGGCAAAGGACACCATCAATAGAACAAAAAGACATCCTACATCATGGGAGAATATATTCATAAATGACAAGTCCGTTAAGGGGTTGACATCCAAATTATATAAAGAGCTCACGCACCTCAACAAACAAAAAGCAAATAAGCCAATTAAGAAATGGGCAGAGGAGCTGAACAGACACTACTCCAAAGAAGAAATCTGAAATTCATTTGGCCAACAGGCACATGAAAAGATGCTCCACATCCCTAATCATCAGAGAAATGCAAATTAAAACCACAATGAGATATCACCTCACATCAGTTAGGATGGCCACCATCCAAAACACAAACAACAACAAATGTTGGCGAAGATGTGGAGAAAAGGGAACCCTCCTACACTGCTGGTGGGAATGTAAACTAGTTCAACCATTGTGGAAAGCAGAGTGGAGGTTCCTCAAAAACTCAAAATAAAAATACCATTTGACCCAGGAATTCCACTCCTAGGAATTTACCCTAAGAATGCAGGAGCCCAGTTTGAAAAAGATATGCACCCCTATGTTTATCGCAACACTATTTACAATAGCCAAGAAATGGAAACAACCTATGTGTCCATCAGTAGATGAATGGATAAAGAGGATGTAGTACATATACAGAATGGAATATTATTCAGCCATAAGAAGAAAACAAATCCTACCATTTGCAACAACATCGATGTAGCTAGAGGGTATTATGATCAGTGAAATAAGCCAGGTGAAGAAAGACAAGTATCAAATGATTTCACTCATATGTGGAGTATAAGAACAAAGCAAAACCTGAAGGAACAAAACAGCAGCAGACTCACAGAACCCAAGAATGGACTAACAGTTACCAAAGGGAAAGGGATTGGGGAGGATGGGTGGGGAGGGAGGAATAAGCAGGAAAAAGGGTCTTTACGATTAGCATGTATAATGTGGGAGGGGGACATGGGGAAGGCAATATAACACAGAGAAGACAAGTAGTGATTCTATAGCATCTTACTCCGCTGATGGACAGTGACTGTAATAGGGTATGTGGTAGGGACTTGATAATTGGGGGAGTCTAGTAACCATAATGTTGTTCATGTAACTGTACATTAATGATAGCAAAATTAAAAGAATAAAAATTCATAGAAAAAAGTATTTTCTGACTTCAGTGTGCAGGAGTTGTTTTTAAAAATTTCTGTTTGAGCTCTTGTGCACAATTAAGCACCTTGTGGTCATCTGACTAAAAAAGGCCTAAGGGGAGGCTTTTGTTTGTTTCATTTTTGTTTTTCTCAACTTTTCATATTTTTTCTTAGTTTCTTTTTTATTTTTTATTTTGTTATCATTAATATAAAATCGCATGAACAACATTGTGGTTACTAGATTCCCCCCATTATCAAGCCCCACCACATAACCCATTACAGTCACTGTCCATCAGTGTAGTAAGATGCTGTAGAGCCACTATTTGGCTTCTCTGCTATACTGCCTTCCCCATGTCCCACCCCATGTTATGTGTGCTAATCGTAATGCTCCTTATTCCTCTTCTCCCTCCCTTCTCACCCACCCTCCCCAATCCCTGTCCCTTTGGTAACTGTTAGTCCATTCTTGGGTTCTGTGAGCCTGTTGCCGCTTTGTTCCTTCAGTTTTTGCTTGGTTCTTATGCTCCACAGATGAGTGAAATCATTTGGTACTTGTCTTTCTCTGCCTGGCTTCTTTCACTGAGCATAATACCCTCTAGTTCCATCCATGTTGTTGCAAATGGTAGGATTTGTTTTCTTCTTATGGCTGAATAATATTCCATTCTGTATATGTACCACGTCGTCTTTATCCATTCATCTACTGATGGACACTTAGGTTGTTTCCATTTCTTGGCTATTGTAAATAGTGCTGCATTAAACATAGGGGTGCGTATGTCTTTTTGAAACTGGGCTGCAGCATTCTTAGGGTAAATTCCTAGGAGTGGAATTCCTGGGTCAAATGGTATTTCTATTTTGAGTTTTTGAGGAACCTCCACTCTGCTTTCCACAATGGTTGAACTAGTTTACATCCCCACCAGCAGTGTAGGAGGGTTCCCCTTTCTCCGAATCCTCGCCAGCATTTGTTGTTCTCAACTTTTCATTAAAAAAATTTTTAATTCTACAGAAAAGTTTAAAGAGTAAAATAATGAATACTCGTCGTTCTTCACTTAGATTTATTGTTAACATTTTGCCATACTTTTCTCCCTCTCATGTAAAGTTAATCTGCATACATTGGTGGGTATAGCTTTAAAAATTCCTTCTGTCTAGGTTGCCCCCCATTTTCCTTTTCTATCTTCTCACTCCGTTTCTTCCTTCCGCATATTTAAATTTTTTTAAGCGCCGAAACCCTGTCCGTTTAATAGTCTCTCACCCGCGAGTTAAGCTCATTTCTGCTGACCAAGTACCAGTCGGCTGAGAGACCTTCACTTGTCTGTAATACTCCTTTCAGTCAACAGAATTTCGTCTAAATTCACACGAGATAAAAAAAAAAAAGCTGCAATTGAACCAGGATCTCCTAGCGTTGCTCGCCCGGCTGGAAACCTTCACTTTTCTGCTATGCACAATTCAAGAAACCACGTGAAGCGAAAGAGCTCCTAGTCTCGGTCTCTCGCTCTTTTCTCCGGACCTGAGTCTGGTCTTGGGTACTGTGACCATGTGTGTATATGATCCTCCCTCAGCGCTAGAGCCAGGCGTGGGAGTTCTCTCACGGGTTTGTCTATTCCAAAAAAGAAATACGAGGAAGAAATAGTTTCCAAGTAGGAAGAAGGTCCGGTATTCAAGAAATTCTAAACCTAGTCAGTTAAAAGAACGTACACATCAGAAAGAGTAAGCAGAGATACACATTTAGTTGAAATCATGTATTCTCAACAAGAAAGCTTTTTCTAACGTGTTCCCTGGTGGTCTAGTGGTTAGGATTCGGCGCTCTCACCGCCGCGGCCCGGGTTCGATTCCCGGTCAGGGAAGAGCTTTTTCCAAAATAATCCTTTATAGGTTATCATTGTATCTGCTCTCAGTTCCCGCATCCGCAAGCTGAAATACAGGAAATGGAGATTACACCAAGAAAAACATTGCTCATAAATCTACCATATAGTGATAATATTAAGATAGAAATTGGAATCATTTTACTCATGCTATTTTATTACCAGCTACTTTTAAGGTTATATTTCCAACACTTTCCAGTGGAAATGAATATTCTCCCGCAACATATATATTTTTAATTTAATTACTTCGTTTTTGAAAAGGTAATATGGTTTAGGATATTTACATGGTTAGGATATGCAAAAGGACATAACTGATAAATCTAACTTCACCTCTGCCATCTAGTTTCCATCTAATAATGCAACCAATGTTGAATTTCTTAATTATAATGCTGTAAATATTTTATGCAAATTGAAGCACATGCAAACATACTCTCTGCCTTACACAAACGATTGCAATCTGTACATGCTGTTCTGCATTTTGCCCTTTTCATCTAATACTGTTAGGGATTAGACATGAAAAACTTCCTTATTCTTGCTTATGGCACATAGCATTCCATTGTATTGACATTCCATAATTAATTGAACCACCTTCTATTGATGGACACTTAGATTATTTCTAATGTTTTGCTATTATAAACAATGCTGCCATAAATAATCCTGTACGTATGTCATTTTGCACGTGTGTAAATGCCCAGCAATTGAAATGCTGGTTTAAAAGGTATGCGCATTTGTGGATAGATATTGCCAATATGCCCTCCATAGAAGTTGTGCCTATTTATACTCCCACCAGCAATGTACAGTGTATATGTAATAAAAAAAACTTATGTGGCCTTTCATCTAAGTGAATTTAATCAATCGTATTTCTGGAATTTTTGTTTTTTTCCTTCCTAAAATTTTGGTTTTACAAATTACACTTTGATGAACATTTGTGTAGATACATTTTTGTGTATATCGCTATATATTTCCTTAGGATAAATTCATAGAAGGGGAATTACTACCTTATACCATATATTAAATAAACGAATTAAAGAATTAAAAGCAAGAATTGAAAACATTAAAAAGCTAGAAAAAATAGTGGATAATTATCTTAATATTGAGTTGGAAAAGACTTTTCCAAGATAAAAGCAAAGACAGAAATCATAGAGAATAAAACAGACTATGTAAAAACTGAAAATTTCAACCCATCTAAAAACCCTATAAGTACTATTAAAAGACGAATGACTAACTGGTATAAATCAGTAATATCAATACTCAAAAGAAAAACAGACAAATCATATGACTTAATAAGTCTCAAACCTAATATACATTGTTGGTGAATTTATGAAAAGCTATCAATCTCAATAGTGATAGAATAAATACAAATTAAAATGACTCCAAATTTTTATCCTGCACTTTCGAAGAGATGGAAATATCTAGTTGACTGTTGTAATTTGGTAATACTCATTGAACAGTGAAAATTGGTGATATTCTCCACATAGCAATTTGGCAATATATATCCAAAACTTTAAAATGTGCATATCTTTTCAATTGCAACTTAACCTTTGTGCATTTGCCCTAAGGAAACACTCTCAAATGTGTAACGAAACGTGTACAGAGAACACTATAGAGCCTTAACTCTCACTGGATGTCAAGACGCCCCCTTCAAACGGGGATAGAAAAACTAGAGTTGACTTTCTTTAAACCTGTGAAAGGATAAGAAACTATCACAAAGTTTTCAGTATAACCATAGGCGTAATCCTAAAGAGCTCTTCTTCCTTTGACTGTGTGTTGAAGATGTCTAAGAGGAATCTCAAAGTGGAAATGAAGCTGACACCAAAACTTAAAAAGCTATTATTAGTAGGAAAGGAGAACGGTTCCATGTGCGCGTTGGTGGTATAGTGGTGAGCATAGCTGCCTTCCAAGCAGTTGACCCGGGTTCGATTCCCGGCCAACGCAATTACTACGTTTTTCACTTCTTCGAAGTTTCAGTAGGTAATTAACTCAGCTACCTAGGGGGGTGAAGATCTTTTTCACCTTCTCTGTTCCCTGAGATTGAGTTTTCGGGATTTCCCAATAAAGCGATCCTTGGAGTTCCTTTGTATTTTCGCTCCTGAACCAAGCCCGTCTGCTGGTGCTGGCAACTGGCTTCGCACCACTTCACGGTAATTATCCTTTTGAGGGTCTTTAAGGGAAGTCTCTGAATTAGAAGCTAGTCGGAATTGCTTCTCTAAATTCTCGGAAGCGGCTGTATGACTGAGGAGTCAGAATAAGGAAGTCAGCCCAAGCGACCGCAGTTCGTGAGAGATCGCGCCAGGTTACTTCTAGGGGTGAGGGGAAACAAGGGAAAATACAGGGGGGCGAAGGCGGCTCATCAGCTCCGCTTCTCTTCAGGGTTCACCCTTCCGGCGACAGAAACCTCAATTCCAGGGTACCCGCTGGAGATGTAAATAGGATAATCCTCCGGGCTCCTAGCCTGGAGGCTCGATAATTTGTGGGAGAGAGATGTGGCGTGAGAAGGGGCGAGCCGGACGCAGTCCCCGGACTTCAACCGCCATTTTCAGTCCTCTAGTCGGGACCTGGGCGCTCTGCAGCCCAGCTGAGGTGGGGTGTTGGGGCCGTGACGCTGTCTCCCACCCACTTAACACAGGGTGGCCATACCTGTTTTAAAAGGCATAAAATCCAGGCTGAGCTCGTTACCCTGCTTAGGGCGCGCAACGATCGTACAGTAGTGTTTCTGCGTTGTGGCCACAGCAACTTCGGCACGAATCGGGTCCTAGCATACGGGAGCGTTCTGGCCAGGCTTTAAAAAAATTTTTTATTAAGGTATTATTGACATACACTCTTATGAAGGTTTCACATGAAAAAAACACCGTGGTTGCTACATTTACCCATATTATCAAGTCTCCACCGATACCCCAATGCAGTCACTGTCCCTCAGTGTAGTAAGATGCCACAGATTCACTGCTTGCCTTCTCTGTGCTACACTGTTTTCCCCGTGACCCCCCACACCATGTGTACTAAACAAAGTACCCCACAATCCCCTTCTCCCACCCTCTCCACACGCACTCCCACACCCCTCCCCTTTGGTAACCACTATCCCCTTCTTGGAGTCTCTGAGTCTGCTCTATTTTGTTCCTTCAGTTTTGCTTCGTTGTTTGTTATACTCCACAAATGAGGGAAATCATTTGACACTTGTCGTCCTCCTCCTGGCTTATTTCACTGAGCATAATGTCCTCCAGTTCCATCCATGTTGTTGCAAATGGCAGGATTTGTTTCTTTCTTACGGCTGAATAGTATTCCATTGTGTATATGTACATCTTCTTTATCCATTCATCTACTGATGGACACTTAAGTTGCTTCCATTTCTTGGCTATTGTAAATAGTGCTGTGATAAACATAGGGGTACATGTGTCTTTTTGAAATTGGGCTCTTGCGTTCTTAGGGTAAATTCCTAGGAGTGGAATTCCTAGGTCAAATGGTATTTGTATTTTTAGTTTTTTGAGGAACCTCCATATTGCTTTCCACAATGGTTGAACTAGCTTACATTCCCACCAGCAGTGTAGGGGGGTTCTCCTTTCTTCAAATCCTCGCCAGCATTTGTTGTTCTTCGTCTTTTTGATGCTGGCCATCCTTACTGGTGTAAGGTGATATCTCATTGTGGTTTTAATTTGCATTTCCCTGATGATTAGTGATGTGGAGCATCTTTTCATATGTCTGTTGGCCATCTGAATTTCTTCTTTGGAGAACTGTCTCTTCATATCCTCTGTCCATTTTTTAATCGGGTTATATGCTTTCTGGTTGTTGAAGCCTGTCAGTTCTTTATATATTTTGGATGTTAACCCCTTGTTGGATATGTCATTTACAAATATATTCTCCCATACTGTAGGATGCCTTTTTGTTCTGTTCTTGGTGCCTTTGCCATACAGAAGCTTTTTAGTTTCATGTAGTCCCACGAGTTTATTTTGGCTTTTGTTTCCCTTGCTTGAGGAGATGCATTCAGGAAGAAGTTGCTCATGCTTATATTCAGGAGATTTTTGCTTATGTTGTCTTCTAAGAGTTTTATGGTTTCATGTCTTTGATCCATTTCAAGTTTACTTTTGTGAATGGGGTTAAACAATAATCCAGTTTCATTCTCCTGTGTGTGCTGTCCAGTTTTGCCAACACCAGTTGTTGAAGAGGCTGTCATTTCCCCATTGTATGTCCATGGCTCCTTTATTATATATTAATTGACCATATATGGTTGGGTTTATATCAGGGCTCTCTAGTCTGTTCCATTGGTCTACAGGTCTGTTCTTGTGCCAGTACCAAATTGTCTTGATTACTGTGGCTTTGTAATAGAGCTTGAAGTTGGGGAGCATAATCCCCAAAGCTTTATTCTTCCTTCTCAGGATTGCTTTGGCTATTCCAGGTCTCTTGTGGTTCCATATGAATTTTAGAACAATTTGCTCTAGTTCATTGAAGAATGCTGTTGGTGTTTTGATAGGAATTGCATTAAATCTGTAGATTGCTTTAGGCAGGATGCCCATTTTGACAATATTAATTCTTCCTGTCCATGAGCATAGCATGTGTTTCCATTTATTGGTATCTTCTTTAATTTCTCTCATGAGTGTCTTGGAGTTTTCAGAGTATAAGTCTTTCACTTCCTTGCTTAGATTTATTTCTTGGTATTTTATTCTTTTTGATGCAACTGTGAATGGAATGGTTTTTCTGATTTCTCTCTGTGCTAGTTCATTGTTAGTGTATAGGAATGCCACAGATTTTGGCATCTTAATTTTGTATCCCACAACTTTGCTGAATTCAGATATTAGATCTAGTAGTTTTGGAGTGGATTCTTTAGGGTTGTTTATGTACAATATCATGTCATCTGCAAACAGGGACAGTTTAACTTATTCCTTGCCAATCTGGATGCCTTTTATTTCTTTGTGTTGTCTGATTGCCGTGGCTAGGACCTCCAGTACTATGTTGAATAAAAGTGGGGAGAGTGGGCATCCTTGTCTTGTTCCTGATCTTAAAGGAAAAGCTTTCAGCTTCTCGCTGTTAAGTATAATGTTGGCTGTGGGTTTGTCATATATGGCCTTTATTATGTTGAGGTACTTGCCCTCTATACCCATTTTGTTGAGAGTTTTTATCATGAATGGATGCTGAATTTTGTCAAATGCTTTTTCAACATGTATGGTGATGATCATGTGGTTTTTGTCCTTTTTTTTTGTTGATGTAGTGGATGATGTTGGTGGATTTTCAAATGTTGTACCATCCTTACATCCCTGGAATAAATCCTACTTGATCATGATGGATGATCTTTTTGATGTATTTTTGAATTTGGTTTGCTAATATTTTGTTGAGTATTTTTGCATCTATGTTCATCAGGAATATTGGTCTGTAATTTTCTATTTTTGTGGTGTCTTTGCCTGGTTTTGGTATTAGAGTGATTCTGGCCTCATAAAATGAGTTTGGAAGTATTCCCTCTTCTACTCTTTGAAAAACTTTAAGGAGGATGGGTATTAGGTCTTCACTAAGTGTTTGATAAAATTCAGCAGTGAAGCCATCTGGTCCAGGTGTTTTGTTCTGAGGTAGTTTTTTGATTACCAATTCAATTTCTTTGCTGGTAATTGGTTGGTTCAGATTTTCTGTTTCTTTCTGGGTCAGCATTGGAAGGTTGTATTTTTCTAGAAAGTTGTCCATTTCTTCTATGTTATGCAATTTGTTAGTATGTAATTTTTCACAGTATTCTTGAAATCATTTTTCCTTTCTCATTTCTGATTCTGTTTCTGTGCGTAGACTCTCTTTTTTTCTTGATAAGTCTGGCTAGGGGTTTATCTATTTGTTTATTTTCTCAAAGAACCAGCTCTTGCTTTCATTGATTCTTTGTATTGTTTTATTCTTCTCAATTTTATCTTTTTCTCCTCTAATTTCTATTATGTCCTTCCTTCTAGTGACTTTGGGTCTCATTTGTTCTTCTTTTTCTAGTTTTGTTAATTGTGAGTTTAGACTGCTCATATGGGATTGTTCTTTCCAGAGGTAGGCCTGTATTGCAATATACTTTCCTCTTGGCATGGCCTTCACCATGTCCCACAGATTTTGTGGTGTGGAAATATTGTTGTTATTTGTCTCAGTATATTGCTTGATCTCTGTTTTTATTTGGTCATTGATCCATTGGTTATTTAGGAGCATGTTGTGGAACCCCCATGTATTTGTTGGATTTTTCATTTTCTTTGCAGAATTTATTTCTAGTTCCATACCTTTGTGGTGTGAGGAACTGGTTGGTACAATTTAAATCTTTCTGAATTTACTAAGGCTCTTTTTGTGGCCTCAAGAATATGATCTATTCTTGAAAATGTTCCATGTACACTTGAGAAGAATGTGTATCCTACTGCTTTTGGGTGTAGAGTTCTGTAGATGTCTGTTAGGTCTTTCTTTTCTAGTGTGTTGTTCAGTGCTTCTGTCTCCTTACTTATTTTCTGTCTGGTTGTTCTGTCCTTCAGAGTAAGTGGAGTGTTGAAGTCTCCTAGAATGAATGCATTGCATTCTATTTTCCCTTTAAATTCTTTTAGTATTTGTTTCACGTATGTAGGTCCTCCTGTGTTGGATGCATAGATATTTATAATGGTTATATCTTCTTGTTGGATTGACCCTTTTATCATTGTATAATGTCCTTCTTTGTCTCTTGTGACTTTCTTTGTTTTGAAGTCTATTTTGTCTTATACGAGTAGTGCAACTCCTGCTTTTTTCTCCCTATTAATTGCATGAAATATCTTTTTCAATCCCTTCACTTTTAATCTGTGTATGTCTTTGGGTTTAAAGTGAGTCTCTTGTAGGCAGCATATTGATGGGTCTTGCTTTTTTATTCACTCAGCAACTCTATGTCTTTTGATTGGTGCATTCAGTCCATTTACATTAAGGGTGATTATCGATAGGTATGTACTTATTGCCACTGCATGCTTTAGATTCATGGTTACCAAAGGTTCAAGGTTAACTTCCTTACTATCTAAGAGTCTAACTTAACTCACTTAATATGCTATTACAAACACCATCTAAAGGTTCTTTTTTTTTTCTCCTCCTCCATTCTTTATATATTAGGCATCATATTCTGTACTCTTTATCTATCCCTTGATTGACTTTGGGGATGGTCAGTTTAATTTTGCATTTGCTTAGTAATTAGCTGTTCTGCTTTCTTTACTGTGGTTTTATTACCTCTGGTGACAGCTATTAAACCTTAGGAAGACTTCCATCTATAGGAGTCCCTCCAAAATACACTGTAGAGACGGTTTGTGGGATGTAAATTCTCTCAGCTTTTGCTTATCTGGAAATTGTTTTATCCCTCCTTCAAATTTAAATGATAACCTTGCTGGATAAAGTATTCTTGGTTCCAGGCCCTTCTGCTTCATTGCATTAAATACATCATGCCACTCCCTTCTGTCCTGTAAGGTTTCTGCTGAGAAGTCTGAGGATAGCCTGATGGGCTTCCCTTTGTATGTGATCTTATTTCTTTCTCTGGCTGCTTTTAACAGTCTGTCCTTATCCTTGATCTTTGCCATTTTAATTACTATAAGTCTTGGTGTTGTCTCCCTTGGGTCCCTTGTGTTGGGAGATCTGTGCACCTCCATGGCCTGAGACACTATCTCCTTCCCCAGATTGGGGAAGTTTTCAGCAATTACCTCCTCAAAGACACTTTCTATCCCTTTTTCCCTCTCTTCTTCTGGTACCCCTGTAATGCAAATATTGTTCCATTTGAATTGGTCACACAGTTCTCTCAGTATTCTTTCATTCTTAGGGATCCTTTTTTCTCTCTGTGCCTCTGCTTCTTTGTATTCCTCCTCTCTAGTTTCTATTTCATTTATCATCTCCTCCACTGTATCTAATCTGCTTTTAATACCCTCCATTGTGCTCTTCAACGATTGCACCTCTGAATGGAATTCATTCCTGAGTTCTTGAATATCTTTCTGTACCTCCATGAGCATGTTAATGATCTTTACTTTGAACTCCCTTTCAGGAAGATTCATGAGATCTATGTCATTTAAATCTTTCTAAGAGTTGTATTAATAATTTTACTTTGAACCAGGTTCCTTTGGCGTTTCATATTTGTATATGGCGCCCTCTAGTGCCCAGAAGCTCTACTCTCTGGAGCTGTTCAGCCCCTTTAGCAATGTAGGGGGTCAAAGGGAAGTGGTATTTGTGCCTGGGGGGAGGAAATAGCTGGTTTCTGCCTCCCGGCTGCTATGCCTGACTCCATTGCCTGAACCAGTGGGCCGAGCACACAGGTATAAGCCTCTATGGTTTAGACAGATCTTCCCTCTGGCTCGCCTAACACCAGCGTAGGCTTTGCTGGGTTGTGAGCCAGGTGGGGCTGGCCAGGAGAAAGGCGCAGTAGGCTGTGTATCATGGAGGGGGTCTGTGGAGCTGTGTAGCCACCCAGGGAGCTGGAGCACCTGAAGAATGTGAAAGCTCCCAACCTGCTGGGCAGAGTGCACCCGGACAATTTTGTCTACCTGTCCTTTCTCCTGAGCAGTAAGCTCTGTGCAATCCTTGCCCCTTTAGCAGCCCTCTTTCTAAGTGCTTCCTTGTTAGGAAGTCTTTAAGACTGCCGACCTTTCTTTTGTCCCAGAGCAGCCGGATATGGATCCCTGCTTTCCACAAGCAGCTGGAATCTCAGTCTCTCCAGGAATTCTGCCTCTCTTAGCTTTCCAACCCACTAATCATGAGAGTATCACACAAGCATCATGAAATGTATGTTTGTGCTCCCAGAGCAGATTTCCGGAGTTAGGTATTCAGCAGTCCCAGGCCTCCACTCCCTCCCTGCTCTGTGTCTCTTCCTCCCTACTGGTGAGTTGGAGTGGCAGAAGGGCTTGGGTCCTGCTGGGCCACAGCTTTGGTACGTTACCCTGTTCCGTGAGGTCTGCTCTTTTCTCCAGGTGTATGCAGTCTGGCGCAATCCTCCTTCCTGTTATTCTTTCAGGAGTAGTTATATTAATTATATTTTCGTATTATATGCGGTTTTAGGAGGAAGCCTCTGTCTCACCTCTCATGCCACCATCTTTAATCCTCACCTCCAGGCAGCTTTATGTTTTAAACATTCTTGAGGTGAAAGCATAATTCTGCCTTTGCTCCAGGCAGCGTCGCAGAAGTGCAGTCAATGAATTGGGTGAATGATTGTTTCCACTCAGCTCACTCCTTGGCTTGCCGACTGAGGCAAACGTTACCAGCCATTGCAAAGATGCTTCAAGGCTGTATGGAGAACCTCAGAGCTGCAATCAAAGCTGCAGAGGAAGGCTCCATCGGCCTTTACCTGAGCAGAGCTGAGTAAGCCTTTGCTGGTGACTCCAGAACTCAGCACCTCTTTCAGAAGTTTGGAAAATGAGTGCTGAAAAGAGTGGAGTGAAATCTCCTGTGAGCGCTCACGCCTGAGGCTCTGAATCCCATTCAAATTTAAATCTCAGTGGGACGTTTACATGTAATGAATATAGTCTTTTTTTTGGGCCACACAAAATTTTGGTATTTAAAAACAAATCCATGTGATACAAAATTAATACGCCAAAATCTGTGCATTCCTACATACTAACAATGAACTAGCAGAAAGAGAAATCAGGAAAACAATTCCATTCACAGTTGCATCAAAAAGAATAAAATACCTAGGAATAACCAAGGAAGTGAAAGACCTATACTCTGAAAACTACAAGACACTCATGAGAGAAATTAAAGAAGATACCAACAAATGAAAACACATCCCGTGCTCATGGACAGGAAGAATTAGTATTGTTAAAATGGCCATCCTGCCTAAAGCAATCTACAGATTTAATGCAATTCCTATCAAAACACCAATAGCATTCTTCAGTGAACTAGAGCAAATCATTCTAAAATTCATATGGAACCACAAGAGACCCGGAATAGCCAAAGCAATCCTGAGAAGGAAAAATAAAGCTGGGGGGATTACGCTTCCCAACTTCAAGCTCTATTACAAAGCCACAGTAATCAAGACAATTTGGTACTGGCACAAGAACAGACCCATAGACTAATGGAACAGACTACAGAGCCCTGATATAAACTCAAGCATATATGGTCAATTAATATATGATAAAGGAGCCATGGACATACAATGGGAAATGACAGCCTCTTCAACAACTGGTGTTGGCAAAACTAGACAGCTACATGCAAGAGAATGAAACTGGGTTATTGTTTAACCCCATACACAAAAGTAAGCTAAAAATGGATCAAAGACCTGAATGTAAGTCATGAAACCATAAAACTCTTAGAAGACAATATAGGCAGAAATCTGAACATAAGCATGAACAACTTCTTCCTGAATGCATCTCCTCAAGCAAGGGAAAAAAAAGCAAAAATGAATTCATGGGACTACATGAAACTAAAAAGTTTCTGTACAGCAAAGGACACCATGAACAGAACAAAAAGGCATCCTACAGTATGGGAGAATATATTTGTAAATGACATATCCAACAAGGGGTTAACATCCAAAATATATAAAGAACTCACATGCCTCAACAACCAGAAAGCAAATAACCTGATTAAAAAATGGACAGAAGCTATAAAGAGACAGTTCTCCAAAGAAGAAATTCAGATGGCCAACAGCCACACGAAAAGATGCTCCACATCACTAATCATCAGGGAAATGCAGATTAAAACCACAATGAGATGTCACCTTACACCAGTAAGGATGGCCAGCATCAAAAAGACGAAGAGCAACAAATGCTGGCGAGGATTTGAAGAAAGGAGAACCCCCCTTCACTGCTGGTGGGAATGTAAGCTAGTTCAACCATTGTGGAAAGCAATATGGAGGTTCCTCAAAAAACTAAAAATACAAATACCATTTGACCTGGGAATCCCACTCCTTAGAATTTACCCAAAGAATACAAGTTGTCAGATTCAAAAGACATATGCACCCCTATGTTTATCGCAGCACTTTTTACAATAGCCAAGATATGGAAGCAACCTAAGTGTCCATCAGTAGATGAATGGATAAAGAAGAAGTGGTACATATACACAATGGAATACTATTCAGCCATAAGAAAGAAACAAATCCTACCATTTGCTACAACATGGATGGATCTGGAGGATATTATGCTCAGTGAAATAAGCCAGGTGGAGAAAGACAGGTGCCGAATGGTTTCCCTCATTTGTGAAGTATAACAACGCAGCAAAATTGAAGGAACAAAATAGCAGCAGACTCACAGACTCCAAGAAGGGACTAGTGGTTACCAAAGGGCAGGGGTGTGAGAAGGTGGGTGGGGAAGGTGGGAGAAGGGGAATGAAGGGTATTATGTTTAGTGTAAATTGTGTGGGGGGTCATGGGGAAAACAGTTTAGCACAGTGAAGGCAAACAGTGAATCTGTGGCATCTTACTACACTGATGGACAGTAACTGCATGGAGGTATGGGTGGGGACTTGATAATATGGGTAAAAGTACTCACCACATTGTTTTTTCATGTGTAACCTTCATAAAAGTATATATCAATACCTTAATAAAAAAATGAATGAGACAAAAATGGTGGATATTTGAAGTGAAGGCGAAATCGGGACATGAGAGAAAGGCTGAGTTCTATGTTACCTTCCTATGTGAACATAAGGATTCACATTTCTTCTTTCATAAGAAGCTCTAATTCTCTTTAGATATTCTGCAGTTGTTCAGTAAAGTCTTCTGTGCATGATCCTAAGGAGAGACTTGAGGACATGTTGGTATATCAGGCAGTGTTCAAGTGAAGAAGCAGCCCAGTAGGTGATAACATGCAGGGGAATCTCAGGGCCGGTTGGGTGAGTGTAGACTCCTGGGCAGACTGTGAGGATGGACTGCTGACAGCCTAGACACCATGTCTGTACACATACATCACCTGTCCACATACCACAGCTGTCCATGTACCACACCTGTCCACGTAGCACACCTGTCCTTGTACCACATCTGTCCATACACCGCACCTGTCTGTGCACCATGTCTGTCCACGCACCGCACCTGTCCCTTTCCTTCAGGGAAGCCTTGAATCTTCCTCTGAGGTCTTCTGGCTGGTGAGATCAGGTCAGTCCAGATCTCAGCTCATCTCCCTTCCTTCAAGTCAGTCCACATGGACTTGATTCACTCCTACAAAGTACCTGCACAGTGATATCCTAGATTAGTGTTTGATTCAATAACTGGGGCTCTCAGCCTTGCCAAGTGGATACACCCAAAGGGCCCCCACAGGAGTTAAAGTGGGATTCATGGTTCAGGCTCTTCCTGTGCTGCTGCCCCCCCTCCCCTCAACCCCCTGCTGCAGAAGCTGCCCAGGGGCTGCCATTTATGGGGGCAGGCCTCAGCCAGGAGCAGTGTGTGCTGTGACCCTGCATGGCTCGGGGAGGACTCACGGCCTGGAGAAGCCCTGGGCACTTAGGGGGAATTTCCCCCATAACTAGGCTGTGTGGAGTGGGGAGGTGGGAGAAATTGGTATCCATTTCCCTGGAAGGACTCTAAAGAATTCTGGAGAGAGGTGCCTACTTTATCAATAGAACACAGCCACTGAAATGTCAAACTCAGCCCAAGTTTGGCTTTACACTTCCAAGTTGCATCCCTGTGACTTCCCTCCCTTCTGGCCAGAGTCCTGAATCAACCCATGGGGGCGTCTGGCCAGAGATGGCTCCTTTATCTCATGGTCCATATACCTTCCAAACTGTGTGAGAAGAGCATTTTTCAGGAACCAAGGGGATCCAACCTCACTTGTGATGTGTTCTCTGTCAGAATCAAATTTACATTTGTCAACAAAGTTACTATGAATCTCTCACAGCTCTCTGTGCTGGCTGCAGGGCTGTCAAAGTTCTAGTGAAACTTCATTTTGGAAGTAATATTCTTTGGACTTTCCACCAAGGAAATACTGAAAATGAAATACTTTCCTCTTGTCTCTGACTGCCAAGTGTTCCCAGCCATGACCAGTTAATTTTTCCTCCTTCCTTCTGCAGAGGGAAATTTCCAATGGTTCTTTCTCTTGCCAGCTTTCCTCACTCTCTGCTCACACTCTGGATATTTCATAGCCTCTCGGTTCTCCTGCCTCTGCGGCCCCGGGCTGGGTGTCCATCCTGGTACAACCACTTCAACCCTAAGGAGCCTCACTGGTGATAGGAACAGCCAGGTGGACTTAGTAGGTACCTAGCTCAGTGTAAATGTCAGAGGCACACAAGTTACTACGAAAAACAAAACAAAGCCAAAAGCTTGCCATCAACTTTCCTTGACAGACTGTAAATTGGCATCAGTTAGGTTTTATCTGCCCTGGAAAAATGGAAAAGCTAAGGAAGATCTTGTAGTTCTGCTGTTAGCCCCTCATGCATCAGCTGTGTCATGATGTGTATCAATCAGTCTTACTTCAAGAATGTCTGCCCTTTGTGCCAGCATCCCGGAAGCTCCGCAGGAGTGCCGTCAGGGTGTATCCTGCACTATGGCCCTATGTGGGCCAGAAAAGACGCCACCCCTGTCTTCTAGAGCAGGGATCCACAACTGCCACCTGTGGGTCAAATCTGGCCACCACGTGTATCACAGTTTAATAATTTTCCTATTATCGGACATTTGTTTAATCTAGTTTCAATATTTTATTATTATAACTAACACTGCATTGAACATCATTGTACATATATAATTCCATGTTTTGAATTACTTTCTTTTTATAGAAATTAATGCATGTGGTTTTAATCTCCGTATCAACTACTTTATAAAAAAGGAATAATTACTTCATAAAGCTTACTCATATTGTCTAATTTTTTCCTTCCTAAAGCATTAACATTCTGACCTAGATAAAGAAATATCTGAATGTGTTTATAGAATTTTTTCTGTTTAAACCATCTAAAATTTTCAAAAAACAAAAACAAATCCGTGCTGCAAATGAATAGTGAATAGGATCTATTTTTCCAGTCACAAGTCCCTCCGCCCCACTCCCACCTCAGACCCTTAGTCGTTTAGGGAGAAAAGGGTTTCTGATCTAGAGGAAGGAAGCAGAGACTGCATTGCCAAGGTCCCGGGAGAACAAGTTCCCACGCCCCCCTTCTCCCAGCGCCCGTTTTGCGCCTCTCATCCAGTTCCTTGCGATCATTCTCCTCCTCAGGAGTATGAATCCCAGAAACCGGGTTCTCAGTGACCTGGACGAGAAGGAAATTGCGGAAGCACAGAGGTTTCAGGACTCGATTCGGCCTGTCCCTGAGCAGCTCCTATCAGTGTCTGCAAGCCTCGGTTTCCTTGGTATTAAAGGGCATCCTAAACTCTGCTATCTCTCCTTCTCTCTAGTGTGGAACGAGACCATGTATTCTGTACCTTGAAAGAAATAAACAGAAAAGCTGTTGTCAAGGACGCCCGGCTAGCTCAGTCGGTAGAGCATGAGACTCTTAATCTCAGGGTCGTGGGTTCGAGCCCCACGTTGGGCGTGTTCTTCCTTTTGCATATGTTTTTATCAACTCTTCTCTTTTAGCAACCAAAACTCACGGGCTTCTCGAGATCGCTGACAGCCACTGTTGTTTTTAAACTTTGGTAGAAGTGTCCTGGAATCGTCTCTCTTTCGCCCCAAATTCAACAAAAAAGAATCCGGACCAGTGATTCTAGCATGTGGCAGGTCATTGAGACCAGGGGTCCCTAACCCACGGGCGCTCCGAGTCCCGGACCCGCGAGGCTCCTGCGCCGTCCTATGCTGAGTCGGCTCCACCGAGAAGACCGCAAATGTAGTTACATCTAAGAAACAGGAAATCAGGGAGGGCATCAGAGGACTGTTGGTTTCCATTACAAACTTTGTTGAGAGTGTGACTCTAAACTGCGAGCATATATAAACTTGATTAAAAAATACTAAATAAAATAAGTGAAGCAACCTAAGTGTCCATCAGTAGATGAATGGATAAAGAAGATGTGGTACATATACACAATGGAATATTATTCAGCCATGAGAAGAAAACAAATCCTACCATTTGCAACAACATGGATGGAGCTAGAGGGTATTATGCTCAGGGAAATAAGCCAAGCCGAAAAAGACAAGTATCATATGATTTCACTCATATGTGGAGTATAAGAACAAAGCAAAAACTGAAGGAACAAAACAGCAGCAGACTCACAGAACCCAAGAACGGACTAATAGTTACCAAAGGGAAAGGGACTGGGGATGATGGGTGGGAAGGGAAGGACAAGGGGGGAAAGGGGCATTACGATTAGCAGACGTAATGTTGAGGGAGCTCGGGGAGGGCTGTACAACTCAGAGAGGACAAGTAGTGATTCTATAGCATCTCACTACGCTGATGGACAGTGACTGTAATGGGGTTGGTGGGGGGGACCTGATGAAGGGGGTAGTTTAATAACCATAATATTGCACATGTAATTGTAGATTAATGATACCAAAATAAATTTAAAAAAAATAACAAAACAACCGTGGGCTCCTCAGGAGGAGGAGCCGCCCCCTCCCCAGGTTGTGGAGCCCTCCATGCTCCGCCCCTATGTCCAGAATGAGCTGGTGGACATGAGCGTCCATATAGGCAGAGGCCATCAGAATCTCTGCCCACATGTCTTTTTTACATCTCTGGGATATGAGGGTGGAAAACATTGTTGTGTCAGGTACTGAGATGAGTAGCAAGGCTTCCCTGATGACTCACCCTTCCCTCAGGTAGCTGTTGCAAAATGCCCGTCAGGCCTCAGGGAATCAAAACACTCCTGGAATGGCTGACAGCTGCCATCAGGGTAGTTTGGCCTAATCAGGGTGATTTACCATATTTTCCCAGTAGTGGAAAAACATACGTAGAACTCCAACAGATACTGCGGGAATTGGGTATGAAAAATATCGTCTATAATTGAAAGCATATCTCGCTGCGACCCTCCCTACCCTGAAATAACTCAGGGAGGCATGAACTCATGCAAGAGATTTTAACGGCTGAAAGAGAGAGTGGTGTCTCTAGGCGGAGAGAGCAGCAGCTCCTGGGTGAGGAAGCGCATTTTTAAGGAGTAGTGGTAGGGTGTGTTCTGCTAGGGGACGTTGGTGATTGGATCTTAAGGGGGTGGTATGATCATCTGGACATTGGTGATTGAATCTTAAGGGGTGGGGTGCCTTAGTGTGCCAGAATTTGCCTTCAATAATATGGACCCCCAGGGCCCTGATGAGGAGGTGTTCACTATAGGAATGACAAACCTGGTCCTGCATACAGCTCCCACATCTCTCTTGGGTCCCTAGTGAATACTCTTGCTCACCACAGAGCGCAACCCATAAGTGAGGCTACTCTTACTTTAGCAGATAGGGGAAGGTTGAAACAATAAGGGCACGGAGGGAAGTACGGGACATGACTGAAAGCAGAAGTGCAAAAGGCCCCGCGAAAGTCTCGAGGACCCAGGTGTGGGTTGATTTGATAAAGGCTGGGTTAGTGAAAGAAAAACTTATGGGCAGCCCAATAGAATCTTGTTAGAACTGTGTGTGGGTAAAACTGTAACAGTTCCAGATTGTCTCGCCTGGCTTTAGTACATCTGCATATCAACAGGCGCTCAAGGGTGGAGAGAAGTAAGGCTTTAGGGCATTTGCATCATTCCTCAGGGGTGGAGAGAAGTTCAACTCCATATCAGTGGGTAATTACCTGGCCACCAGAGGGCATGTCTGAACCTTAGAGGTTAAGAGGAGGGGGCTGCTTCTCCCGGAGCACAGGCGAGAGATGGCCCTGGACCGCAGTTTGTAGGTGAGGGGGAGGGCCGGTTTTGCGTCTGCTGGAGCAGGAAAGAGAGAAGGTGCTGGACCGCAGTTGTAAGACATAAACAGACTTTAAACTTTATTTCTCCCTTTGATTTTGGTTTTTAGAGGTACTTTGCCCCGGGATTTTCTCTCCCCGGACTTACATCATGGCACCAGTTAAAGCCAAAGCAGCAGTTCCAGCCGCTGAGGTCCAGGACACAAAAACTGGAATCAAGGTCTCATGCCCCGCCTGTGTCTCTGCAAAACTTCATGGGAGATGGTACTCAGGATTCGCCTGAGCCCTCACCCCCAGGAGGATGATTGGGCATCGCGGTTCAACTGAGGGGGGGCTCAAAGTGCTATGGTGGGGACCAGAGGCCACATGTATAATTAGCAATTCACTGGTCCCCAGTGAATGTACAACGTGTCCTGGCACTGGTAGACACAGGAGCTGAGTGTTCTCTGATTTATGGCAACCCTGAGCGTTTTCCCGGGAACTCTGCTGTGATAGATGGCTATGGGGTAAGGCAGTTAGAATGAAGAAAGCCCAAATCTCATTGGGGATAAGGCATTTACCTCCAAAGGAGTATACCGTGTACATTTCTCCCATCCCTGAATATATTTTGGGGGTAGATATCCTGCAGGGCCTGTGGTTACAGACCACTGCAGGTGAGTTCTGACTGAGGGTACGTGTGGTAAAGGCAGTTCTGTGGGGACACGCTCAGCACCCGCCTGTAGCTCTGCCTGTACCTCAGCGGGTGACAAATATTAAGCAGTATAAATTGCCTGAGGGGCACAAGGAAATTGGAGAAACTCTAGGAGTGGGAGAGGGTGGACATCATAAAGCCCACTCATAGTCCTTTTAATTCCCCAGTGTGGTCAGTGAAAAAGCCAGACGACTCCTGGCGTATGACTGTGGACTACAGGGAATTGAATAAAGTCACACTCCCTTTGCATGCTGCTGTCCCCTCTATAGCAGCCCTTTTGGACAACCTCAGTACTGAACTAGGGATGTATCATTGTGTTGTGGACCTTGCTAATGCTATCTTCTCTATTGACATAGCACAGAAAAGTCAGGAACAGTTTGCCTTCACGTGGAAAGGCTAGCAGTGGACATTCACTGTCCTTCTACAGGCATACCTCCACAGTCCGTCCCACCATTTGTCGTGGACTTGTAGCCCAGGACTTGGCCACATGGATGAAACCACAAATGGTGCAGCTGTATCACTACTTTGATTACGCTCACTTCTGATTCTCTTTCAGATTCAGAAAGGGCAATTCCTAGACTGCTGCAACATCTACAGGAGAAAGATGGGCTGTGAACAGCACCAAGGTTCAGGGGGTTGTCTTGTCGGGTAAAACGAAAATTATCCCGGGAGCAGTCATAGAAAAGGTCCAGGCTGTCTGTACCCCTACCATTGTGGCAGGCAGTCTTACAAGTACATGGATCTTTAGGGCTACTGGTGAGTGTTTATCCTGCACTTGGCACAGATTCTGAAGCCCTAACCCTTGGTACGAAAGGGCATAATGTGGGACTTGGATGAAACATATGCAGCCACCTATAACAGTCTCCACCCTGATAAGTCAGCAGCCATCAGCATCTAGGAGGACCCTCCACCAGCAAAACAATCACAGCTCCCTGCAAGTGCAAATGATCATTCGCATTTTTAAGCAATAAAGCACGTTTAAATTGTTTCTTCAGACATGATACTATTGCACACTGAACTGACTAGAGTGTAGTGTAAACATAACCTTTACAGGCACTGGGAAACCAAAAAAGTTCACTTGAGTCTCTTTATTGGGATATTTGCCTTGTTCCCATAGTCTGGAACTGAACCTGAAATGTCTCCGAGGTACGCCTGTACACTTCACAAAGTAGATATATATGTGTCAAATAAGCAAATGTAAAGACACTCAACATCATTAATCATGAGGGAAATGAGAAATTAAAAAGAGGGTGAAATGGCACTGCAAACCTACCAGAGTGGCTGACATTTAAGACTGATCGTAGTAAGCACTGCCAATGATGTCGAGGAATTAGAACGTCTTTGCTCTGCTAGTGGGAGTGTAAAATGGCATAACCACGTTGGAAAACGTTTGGCAGTTTTTTTAAAAGCTAAACATTACACTTAACATAATGACTGGAATCCAGCCACTCCACTCCTAGATGAAGAAAAGAAAGCGTATGTCCACACAAAGACTTGAGCAAGAGCATTTACAGTAGCTTTATTTTAATAGCTAAAAACTGAAAACAACCCAAATGCTCATCAATAAGTGAAGAGATGGACAAATTGTGGTATAGCCAGCTGTACAGTGAAACTCTAGCAATTAAGGAATGAACTATTGATACATGCAATGAAATGAATTAATCTCAAAATAATCAGGCTGAGTGAAATGAGCCAAATGAAGAGGTACATAATGTGTTGTTCCATTTATGTAAAGCCATTAAAAATCTAATCTCTCGTTGACAGAGAGCAGGTTGATTACTTTGTATTGTAAATCTAACAAATATATTATTTGTAGTAAGAAAAGGTTACCAAAACAACAACAACAACAACAAAAAAAAACGGGAAGCGTAGGAAGAAGAAAAGGAGTGTTCCCGTGCCTCCGCATCCCACCCCGCGGCTGACACCCCTGTAACGCACTGCAGCGTGCGAGACGGCGGTGGCTTTGAAGTGTGATGGACGCTACCCGGCCAAGGGAGCCGGAAAGTACCAAGTCGTCCCCTGACAATCATCTGCCCTCTCTGAGCAGTGGGAAGAGTGTGAAGGCAAGGAAGAGGAAAATAACAGAGAAACTTGCAGAAATTTCCCCACAGGGCAGAACACTCTGGTAAACTGAGGCAGAAGAAGTAGTTTCTGGGCTCTCGCCTGGCCCTAAGCCCAGAGTGGGTTTTACCTGACTTCCTGAGGTGGAAGTGAAAGGGGAGAGGGCAATGAAAGGAAAGGGGCGGGGAAAAAAGCGAGTCGACTGTACTCAAGTCTTGTGGGATCGGTCGAAGGAACGCCTTGAGGCTCTTGGCGGAAGTGTGGTCGCTAACCGAGGACCTGCGCAGCCGCAGTGGGGGCGAGCGGAGACGGGGGCCCTCGCGCGGGTTCCATGGTGTAATGGTGAGCACTCTGGACTCTGAATCCAGCGATCCGAGTTCAAGTCTCGGTGGGACCTCTCCCTCTTTAGCTGGGGTAGGAGTGAGCCTTTTACTCCGCCTCCCCGGAGTCGGGGACCCAGAAACCACGGCGACGCCGCGGGCGTAGCGGGGTGAGCAGGCCAGGGCCGTTCCCTCGTCTGGGCGCCCCGGGCCTCGGGGTCAAGTAAAGGGCAGCGGCTGCGGCTAGGAGGGCCCGCCCCGCGAGGGCTCCTCGGCCCACGTCCCGTCGCCGCCCGCGCGTCGCCTCCTGAGTGAAAGGCGAGCGCGGGGAGCCGGGGCTCGGGGCCGCCGGGTGGACGGCCGCACACGCCCTTTGGAAGCGCTGTGCTGTATTTTCAGATGGGCCCGTTCATTCAGCGTCTGGATTTGTTCTGTCCTGCCCTGCTGCCATTTTACCCAGAGCTTCTGGCTCCCACGTCTCCGTTGGCCACTAACGCGCCGTCATCCCGACTTCGGGACTCGGCTCCAGGGAGGGTCGTCCTTTCGCCCCCCACTTGGGCAAACGGCAGGAAGCCGCCCCGGGGACCCTAGCCGCCGGGCGGGTCGTGGAGACCAGGGGTCCCTGACGCGCGGGCGCCGGGTCGGGCTCCTCCGGGGACCAAGGCGACGCGAGGCGGAGCAGCTCCGTGTCCCGGACCCGCGCGGTCCCGCTCCGGGCTGCCCCGAGTCCGCTGCCCCGGGAAGACGCCTCAGGACTGGCCCGTGGGGACGCCGGTTCTCTCCCGCTCGGTCGGAGAAACGGGTGAGGAGGAGGAGGACGGCCCGCGTAGGTGGTGAGAAGGCCCTCCGGGTGCCAGGGGGCAGTCCTGTGTCTTTTATCTCGTGGGCCTCTCAGCCGGTACAGAGGTCTGCCAAACACAGGGGCCCTTTTGGACGCTCACTTTGGAGAACACGGGAGCAAGTAGCCCAGGGAGGGAGGGAGACAGGAAAGAGCGGAGGACGACGCAGAAGAAGGGAGGACATGGGGCGCGGAGGGCAGAGGGGCTGCGGGGCCACCCACCGCGGCTGCGGTTTCCGTCGCTGCCTTTGGGCGACCGCAGCTCCTCACCCCGGAACGCTCCCACCCTTTCCTGACCCGCCCGGGACCCCGGTGCCTCCCCAAGTCGCAAAGCTGCTTGCCCGGCACCTGGTCTGACGAAGCGCCCTTTCCCTGTGCGGTTAGGAGGGGCGAGGTGGGTCGTGTGGGTTTGCAAGCGAGTGCGAGCCAGTCCGGCGCCTTGCGGGCTCCCTGGGAAAGGAGGGCGGGTAGGGAAATGGACCCCCACTGCTCTTGCCTTGGCAGGGCCTGGGGTGGAAAACTGGGAAAGGAACTTAGACGAGAATATATGCTACGTACAAACTAGTTTCTTTCAACCTGTGATCTTTTTACAGTTCATTGTATTTTGAAGTTATTTGTGTAGTCACATGTATGAATCTAGAGATTCTGGGGTCTGTTTCATGTTTAGAGATGTCTTTGGCTGTAAAACTAAATTTTTTTATTGGGGCATATCTGAAACAAGGAAATGGATCCTAATCCCCTTTTAATGAGGGGACCAAATAAATGTTCTAATAAGCCCTCCAGATTCTCCCAGCCCAGGAGATTACTGCCGGTCAGAGGATTACTTTGCTCTCCCTGGGAGGGTCCACAGCCACTGCAAAGTATCAGTTCTGTCACTTAAATAAAATCAGTTTTTTTTTTTATCACATCCAGTCTTTCTGCAGTGTTGTGCCCCAAATACAAGGACTAACACTTAACGACTAAATGCAGAGTGCCATGTGCCAGGAATAGTCTACAATTTTTACACCTGTTTACTCAGTCCTCAGCAGGCCTATATCATACCCTCCTCCCCACTTTACCTATGAGAAAACTGAGACATGGGAAGGTTAAGTAACCTGTCTGTTCGGTCATTCAACTAGTAAGTGGGATTTGAAAGCAGGAATTTTTACCAAAGCCAGCCTGGCTCCAGAAGATATGCTCAGAACCATATGTTTATACTGCTCCTAATAAAAGGACAAATGGTAAAAATGCTTGACATTTAAGTCTGTATCTTTCTTCTGAAAAAAAACAAAACAAAACACCACGGAGGAATCATGTAACAGGTATAAAACTGTGCTGAATATCCTCCTGACCCACCTGCCTCCCAAACATCCTTGTTATGCCAACAGCTGCT
>JAVSCE010005389.1:0-44128 GCA_032199065.1 Smutsia gigantea | reverse complement strand
CAATCAGTGTCACCATCCAGTTAAGTTACAATAATCCACTATCACCACCCAAGACCCATGGTTTTCATCAAGGCCCAAACAGGCAGGTTGAATGGAGGTATGCTGGGAATCACCACCCCTGCATATTTCAAGTCTTTGATGGTATCCTAATCTCTGCAGTACCTCCAGGATGTGGTATTGCTTTTGCTGTACTGTTTGTAAATGGGGCAGCCATAGGGGCTTCCACTTGGCCTTTGATGCTGTAGTAGGCCTCACTCAACAGAGCAGTCAAGTCCCCACCGTGGGGATTCTGCCTGTTGCTGAGTCTATCTATTCCTCTTTTATATTCCAGAACCAGGAAAATAACCACAGGATGGGCTCAGGACCCACTAGACCACAATGAGACAGACTTGAGCTAAAGCGCCATTGATCTCAAGACTTCCATAAGCCCGTACTCCGACTTGTGGACCACAGGGACATTTGGGGCCTCCAGAATTCAGTTTCACTTCAAAGCCAATATCCTGTGATCCAGCGCGCTAGTTATTTCTCTTTCACCAGTGCATGTGAGTCTGGTAAATGGCTGTAGGTCTCTGGGGAAGGCTGGGAGAAAGATTAGTCTAAATATTTAACAGTGTAGCAAGGTTTTTTCCTCGCAGGAACCTAGCCTCCCTGTTCATTCATGGAACTATGCATCTGTAAACTGGCTTGATTCTGGAAATTCATTGAAGGGCTATAACTCTATTTGGTGATTCAATTAGAATTCGGTTCATTTGACCTAGAACTCTTTTGTTTATACAGATCAAAACAAAATTTCATAAACTGCCTTCTGTTTCTTTCCTAGGGACATCATTATCAAATAGCCATACCATAAGTCTCTGTGAGTCACACTCCTATGATCACCACTTTCACTCCTCCCTCCATCACAGTAACCACACTCACCTTGTCTCTGGCGATTAAGTACTATTACATGGCTGATGCCACCCTGGGTCCCATTATCCCCACTGCATTTAGGGATCCCAGCTGAACAGGAGCAGTTCCCACAGAGAAAAGCAAGCACAAAACCAGCCCGTCAAGGATGCTGGGTCTCCCCTCAAAAATTTATTTCTCAGAGTGACAGTGAAAGATGTGTTCTCCTAGAGTGGGTGAGCAGGTCTTATGATAAAAACATTCTAACAGTTGAAACTCCCTGAGCCTTTAGGCACCTTACTCTGTAGTACAGCAAGACAAGTCTGATGATTCACTTTTATTTCCTGTAGCAGACTGCCTCTGGGTGCATGTTTCAGCCAACCAACTACACAATCTTCAGAACCCTTTCTAGTCCCTTAAGCTGAAACACTGAATCCAGAATCTCCGCTTCATGGGCCCGCATCAATCAAGTGTGCATATTAAGCCTGATCCAACTTTTTTCTTTCCTCTCAATTCCAAATGCCTAAGCTCCATCCCCACACGATTTCCAGATTTCAGTCTGTATACATTGGAAAAACCATGCTTTCCATTTGACATATAGCACATCTCAGGGGTCACTTTGCACCTCGCCCTTTGAAATCCGCTGGGACAGGAGTCTACTTATAGGGGTAAAAACAAAGAGGGATGGTGAAGATGGGCCTGAGGAGAACTGGCAGTGATTTACAAGCAAGAGCCTCAGGGGGAGACCATTACAGGTTCTTACAGCAAAGGAGGGCCAACCTCTCAGGCAGAAGAGCTACTTCTATTGGTAAGGAAACTTAGCCAAACAATATCCCCAGAGTCATTAGGATCTGTCCATAGGCCCCCAATCCAATCCTTTCCCAACCACTGCCCTAACTTTAACGGAAGACACCCTGGGAAGTTAGGGATTCAAGGTGCATTATAACTCAGCCACTGGCAGAGTGAGACTCTGAGTTTGTTTTTTCAGAAGTCTTAGCCAGGAGATACAGAAGGGTTCCTTTAGGGCCATATAAGAAGAGTAACATTTATCCACTTCTTCATTCCTTTCCTCACATTTGAGAGGTACTGGAGACAGGTCTGTGGGCCTTCTGAATCACCAAACATCCACTCTCTGAATGAGAAGCTCTGTCTCCTCGTTGGGGACAATTACAAATTCCCTGTCCTCTAACCCACCGCAGGGAGCAGAAGGGAATGTAGAAAAATCACCTACAGACTTCACTTTACCTTAAGAAAATGACCCCCTTATTGATACAGCCCATGTGTCAGGGAGGGAGGGAGATTGGCGGCGGGCCACCGTGGAACGTACAGAGATCCACCTCTTGAGCAAACTCTGAACTGTCTGGACGTGAATTCGGATGTGAGTTTCCCTGCAGTTCTCAGTATCTTCCCCACTACAATGTAAAGAAGACAGAGACTATATTGTCCACCACTGGGTCCACTGTCCCTAGCACAGTACCTGGCACATAGTAGGAATTAACTAATTATCTGTTGAATTCATAAATGAATCTCAGTATCAGAGAAAAATTTGAATGGACTAAAATAGGGGCAATTAGCACAGAGCTCTAATCACCTGGCTTCACTAAGCAGGGGCAAACACTTATAAACACACACATACTTTTTCAAAACATATCCGGAATCATATCACTTAACAGCTATTCCACTGCCATCCCTCTGATCCAAGCCATTGGCTCCCTCCTGGGTCACTGCAAGTCTCTTAACCCATCTCCTTGTTTCCTTTCTTGACCCTCTAAAATCTTTAACAGAGCAACCAGAGAAACTCTCTTAAACAGGAAATCAAATATTTTGATGCACCAGCCAAAGCTTTCCAATAGCTTTCCACTTCGTTGTGGTAAAGCCGAAACTCTTATAATGGCTCTACACATGCTTACTCCACTTACTTCTCTGACCTCATGTCCTAACACATCCCAGCTCACTCTGTTTCAGCTCCACTGGTCTCCTTGCTGCCCCCCTCAGTACCACCTCACAGCCTTTTCACTGGCTATTCTCTCTGCCTAGGATGTTCTTCAAGGTTTCGCTCAAAGGTTATCTCCTCAGTGAGTTCTGACACAACCACCGTATTAAGGTTACAGCTGTTCGCCATATTCTCTGTTCCCCTTACCTTGCTTTTTTTAGCCCAAAGCACATGAAATATACACAATACAGTATTTATAATATCTTATTTCTTGACCACCTCCTCCCAGAACATAAGATCCATGTCAGAAGGAAGAACTGTCTATTTTTTTCATTGCTATATAATTTAGCATTTTCTGTCTAGCACATAGTAGAAATTCACTAAATATTGAATGAGGAAAAACAAAAACTATGGAGATAAAACACCTGCACTGGTCTGAGTTAATTTGCTCTCAGATTCTCATTTGCATTCAGTGAAAGAATAACCTCTTGAGGAAAGACTCAGAGAGTCCTGCTTCCACAGCTCTTGAGTCCCCATGGTGTCCTCACTAAACCCTGTGGTGTGGTCCGATGGGCAGGACTAGCCCGAGGCTTGGTCACTGTGCGCACGGTCAGGGACGTGGATCCGGGTTTCCTTTATAGGTGGAGGGCTCCCCTGGGCTGCAGAGCTCACTGACTGATAAAAGAAAGCCCAGTGGAAGGTCAGGAATCATGCTCAGCGGACTTACTAAAATCCTATCTCCTAAGCCAGCATTCCCAGGGAGGGATCGTGTCAGCTGGGAGAGATTTCCCTTTAAATGAAACCTCTGAACAGAGGGACAAAGTCATTGTCGTCACACAGGAGGGCAGAAAAGCCACCCCCAAAGACGGGGCCCTGGCTTTTGGCTACTGGGGAAAGTGAGGTCAGGCATGGCATGTTCCCCTGTGGGTCCTCTCCCTATGTCCTCTTTCTTGGATTTTCCCTTTATTCATCTTTTCCTCCTGAGCCCAGTGGGAGGTGAAGTGTTTTTAAAAACCCAAGCAGTGACCTCAATCTGACAACTGATCCGTGGCCAGAAACATCCTCTCACAGGGGCACTGGGCTGGAGAGGCAGCCTGTCCTGACTCCTCACCCAGGAGAGGAGACAGGCATCCTCTTATTGCTGTGTGCCTATCTCTCTCAGAAGTGTACGCCAGGCAGAGACCAGGCTGCCCATTCCCAGGGACGCGCCTGAAAAGCCAGCAAAATGGGAGAAAATGGACCCACTGACCTCACATACCTCCTCACTGCTGGGACCATCCACAGTACTGGTGCAAAAGCCACTTTATTTACTCACTAATTTCTATTTGTGCTTCTTGACCCCCAAACAAGCTACACAGCCTGCAGTGAAATCTACCAGCAGTGGCTCCTATCCCTCTGAGGTAAGGATTTCATCTCTGTTTGGGGATATTATGAGGTGTCTGTGAGTGAGTGGTTAGGAAATGAGAGGGGGACCTTAGGAAATATGACTGGTTGGGAAGACCCCTAGGTCTTGGAGTAATACTGGTCTTATTCATTCATTCATTCATTCAACAAAGAACGCTTGAAGATATTCTATAATTCTGACACTGTGCCATGCATTGAACCAACATTGTGAATAAGAAACAATTCCTATATTTAAGGGTCAGTATCAGAGTCTTTGGGTATAATATTCAGGGCAGCTATTCACTCTGAGAGAGGCAAGGCAAGTTCTAGATGGTAATAATAGCTAACGTTCTAAAGTATTGGGAAACCTTAACCAAGAGAAAGGATCAAGGGTATAAGAGATGGGAAGAGAGGAAAGAAATGGAGCATTCATGGCAGAAGGAGATGCAAGTGCAAACTCCTAGAGGCAATAGAAAACAGCTGACACGGTGTTGACAGGGTGGAATGCCCTGCCAAGGAAAAGGGGGCTCCCAGAGGGCCCACCTCCAGGAAAAGCAGATTGACAGATTAGCTGATGTGCTGGCCTTATTAAAGACCCTACTGAGAGCTTATTACAAGGTAAGGGAAAACTAAAATAAGTATCAAAAACTAGACAAATGAATAAAATAAGGAAATCACTAGCTCTAAGAAAAAAAATTAGAAAAGAAGAACAAAGAAATACTACAGCTCTAGAAAAAACAAAAAATAAGACAGAAGTTTATATAATAGTAAATCACAACACTCAGGTGTCAATAATGTTTGCATAGAAATAGCATAACCATTGAATATTGATCTAAAATGTATAATAACCATATTGTAAGGATAGCAGTGGAAAGTTCTGGCACAGGAAGTCAATAGGTCATGCCTAAAACTGATGAGTCCAAAGGTGGATGTGTATTTAAATATGCAGAAATGTAAGAAGAAACAGTTCAAGGTCTAAAGTAGCTGCCTCAAGGAGGAGGCAGAGGTAGTGAAGAGATGAATGAGGGAATTGCAGTATTTGGAGGATAAGATTTTTAATGTTAGTTGACCTTTTAAGCTATGAGCATATATTACTTTGGTAAAATAAAAATTAACAAAGAATTATTGTAGATAAAGAAATGGAGATAATATACTGTATTGCATATTTGAAAGTTGCTGAAAGAGTAAATCTTTTAAGTTCTCATTACAAGAAAAAAATCTATAGCTATTTATGGGGACAGATGTTAACTAGGATTATTAAGAGCTCATTCATTGTATTCCTGGGGGGTTCAGCTCTCTAGAAGTTTGCTGTGGCTGAACCAAGAAAGGAGGCATACACAGATTTCTACAGAAATTATAATTCCATGAAAGATTTTGAGATGAAGAAGGTTGGCATCTTTCAGAGTGCGAAGTAATACTGGAATGTAAAGAATTTCTTTGTATTGAACTCCATGGAAGCCTGTCACTGACCTATGTTTCTGAACTATGAAACATGAATACTATAGGCTAAGGAATAGCTTCTCTTGATAAATAATTGACAAGTACAAAAAAAAAGATCAAGGTAATATCAAGAGTAATAATTAAAATGCTGGAATTAGAATATATGATTCCTAACTAGTAGAAGAACAAAAGAATAAGAAAATGCAATCAAAAAACCCCATTAAAAGGCCAAAAATAAGGGAAAAAGAACACAGGAAATGGAACAAATAAAAAATTTTAAATTAAATATTAGAAATTAGTCCAAATATGTCAACACAGAAAATGCTAAAGGACTAGGCTTGTCAACTCAAAAAGAAAGATGGCCAGAGAGAGGACTAAAGATGGTGGCATGAGAGGTGAGACAGAGGCTTCCTCCTAAGACTGCATATAATATGAAAATATAACTAATACAACTACTCTTGAAAGAGCAACAGGAAAGAGGACTGCAACAAACTGCATGCACCTGGAGACAAGAGCACCCCTCACGGAAAAGGGTAACATACTAAAGCTTTGGTCCTGTGGGATCCAAGCCCTTCCCCCACCCCAGCTCACTGGCAGGAGGAAGAGGAACAGAGCAGGGAGGGAATGGAGATCTGGGACTGCTGAATACCTAACTCTGGAGATCTGCTCTGGGAGCACAAACCTACATTTCATGATGCTTGCATGATACTCTTCTAATTATGGGGTTGGAAAGCTAAGACAGGCAGAATTCCTGGAGAGACTAAGATTCCAGCTGCTTGTGGAAAGCAGGGATCCATATCCAGCTGCTCTGGGACAAAAGAAAGGCAGGCAGTCTGAGATACTTCCTAACAAAGAAGCCCTTAGCAAGAGGGCTGGTAAAGGGGCAAGGACTGCACAGAGCTTACTACTCAGGAGAAAGGACACATAGACAAAATTGTCCGGGTGCAATATGCCCAGCAGATGGGGAGCTTTAACGATCTTCAGGTGCTCCCACTCCCTGGCTGCCTACACAGCTTCAAGAACCCCATCCATTATAGGGAGCCTACTGCACCTTTCTCCTGGCCAGCCCCACCAGGCTTGCAAACCAGGAAACCCTACCCTGGCATTAGGCCAGTCAGAGGGAAGATCTGTCTACAGCAACTAAGAATGCAAAGCACAGAGGCTTATACCTGTGTGCTCGGCCCACTGGTTCAGGCAGTGGAGACAGACATAGCAGCCAGGAAACAGGAAACAACTCTTTCCTCCCCCCAGGCACCAATACCCACTCCCCTGCAATCCCCAACATTGTTTCAGGGGCTGAGCAGCTCCAGAGTGTAGAGCTTCTGGGCACTAGAGGGCGCCATACACAAATATGAAACGCCAAAGGAACCTGCTCCAGAGTAAAATTATGAACACAACTCCTGAGAAAGATTTAAATGATATTGACCTCATGACTCTCCCTGAAAAGAAGTTCAAAAGAAAAATCATTAACATGCTCATGGAGGTACAGAAAGATATTCAAGAACTCAGGAATGAATTACAGTCAGAGAGATCCAATCATGGAAGAGCACAATGGATGGCATTAAAAGCAGATTGGATACAGTGGAGGAGACAATAAATGAAATAGAAGGTAGATAAGAGGAATACAAAGAAGCTGAGGCACAGAGAGAAAAAAGGATCTCTAAGAATGAAAGAATATTGAGAGAACTGTGTGACCAATCCAAACGGAACAATATTCGCATTATAGGGGTACCAGAAGAAGAAGAGAGAGAAAAAGGGATAGAAAGTATCTTTGAGGAGGTGATTGCTGAAAAATTCCCCAATCTGGGGAAGGAGATAGTCTCTCAGGCCATGGAGGTGCACAGATCTCCCAACACAAGGGACCCAAGGAAGACAAATGGCAAAGATCAAGGATAGGGACAGACTATTAAAAGCTGCCAGAGAGAGAAATAAGATCACATACAAAGGAAAGCCCACCAGGCTATCATCAGACTTCTCAGCAGAAACCTTACAGGCCAGAAGGGAGTGGCAGGATGTCTTTAATGCAATGAGGCAGAAAGGCCTTGAACGAAGACTACTTTATCTGGCAAGATTATCATTTAAATTTGAAGGAGGGATTAAACAATTCCCATATAAGCAAAAGCTGAGGGAATTTACCTCCCACAAACCATCTCTACACTGTATTTTGGAGGGACTGCTATAGATGGAAGTGTTCCTATGGTTTAATAGCTGTCACCAGAGATAATAAAACCACAGTAAAGAAAGTAGAACAGCTAATTACTAAGAAAATGCAAAATTAAATTAACGATCCCCAAAGTCAAAAGTCAATCAAGGGATAGACAAACAGTACAGAATATGATACCTAATATATAAAGAATGGAGGAGGAAGAAAAATGAGGAGAAAAAAAAGAACCTTTAGATTGTGTTTGTAATAACATATTAAGTGAGTTAAGTTAGACTCTTAGATAGTAAAGAAGTTAACCTTGAACCTTTGGTAACCACAAATCTGAAGCCTGCAATACCAATAAGTACATACCTATCCATAATCACCCTAAATGTAAATGGGCTGAATGCACCAATCAAAAGACATAGAGTCACTGAATGGATAAAAAAACAAGACCCATCTATATGCTGCCCTCAAGAGACTCACTTTAAACCCAGAGACATACACAGACTAAAAGTGAAGGGATGGAAAAAGACATTTCATGCAACTAATAGGGAGAAAAAAGCAGGAGTTGCAGTACTTAGACAAAATAGACTTCAAAACAAAGAAAGTCACAAGAGACAAAGAAGGACATTACATAATGATAAAAGGGTCAATCCAACAAGAAGATATAACCATTATAAATATCTATGAACCCAACACAGGAGCTTCTACATATGTGAAACAAATACCAACAGAATTAAAGGGGGAAATAGAATGCAATGCATTCATTCTAGGAGACTTCAATACACCACTCACTCTGAAGGACAGATCAACCAGACAGAAAATAAGTAAGGAGACAGAGGCACTGAGCAACACATTAGAACAGATGGACCTAACAGACATCTACAGAACTCTACACCCAAAAGCAGCAGAATGCACATTCTTCTCAAGTGCATATGGAATATTTTCAAAAATTGATCACATGCTAGGCCACAAAAAGAGCCTCAGTAAATTCAAAAAGATTGAAATTGTACCAACCAGCTTCTCAGACCACAAAGGAATGAAACTAGAAATGAATTATGGAAAGAAAATGAAAAATCCTACAAACACATGGTGGCTTAATAACATGCTCCTAAATAATCAATGGATCAATGACCAAATAAAAACAGAGATCAAGCAATATATAGAGACAAATGACAACAATAATTCAACACCGCAAAATCTCTGGGATGCAGCGAAGGCTGTGCTAAGAGGAAAGTATATTGCAATACAGGCCTACTTCAGGAAAGAAGAACATTCCCATATGAGCCATCTAAACTCACAATTAACGAAACTAGAAAAAGAAGAACAAATGAGACCCAAAGTCAGTAGAAGGAGGGACATAATAAAGATTAGAGCAGAAATAAATAAAATCGAGAAGAATAAAACAATAGAAAGGATCAAGGAAAGTAAGAGCTGGTTCTTCGAGAAAATAAACAAAATTGATGAACCCCTAGCCAGACTAATCAAAGAAAAAAGAGAGTCTACTCACATAAACAGAATCAGAAATGAGAAAGGAAAAATCACTATGGACACCACAGAAATACAAAGAACTATTAGAGAATACTATGAAAAATTATATGCTAACAAACTGGATAACCTAGAAGAAATGGACAACTTTCGAGAAAAATACAACCTTCCAAGGCTGACTCAGAAAGAAACAGAAAGTCTCAACAGACCAATTACCAGCAACGAAATTGAACTGGTAATCAAAAACGTACCTAAGAACAAAACACCTGGGCCAGATGGCTACACCACTGAATTTTATCAAACATTTAGTGAAGACCTAATACCCATGCTCCTTAAAGTTTTCCAAGGAGTAGAAGAAGAGGGATTACTTCCAAACTCATTCTATGAGGCCAGCATCACTCTAATACCAAAACCTGGCAAAGACACCACAAAAAAAGAAAACAACAGACCAATATCCCTGATGAACATAGACGCAAAAATACTCAAAGAAATATTAGCAAACCAAATTCAAAAATACATCAAAAGGATCACCCATCATGATCAAGTAGGATTTATTCCAGGGATGCAAGGATGGTACAACATTCGAAAATCCATCAACATCATCCCCCACATCAATAAAAAGAAGAACAAAAACCACATGATCATCTCCATAGATGCTGAAAAAGCATTTGACAAAATTCAACATCCATTCATGATGAAAACTCTCAACAAAATAGGTATAGAGAGCAAGTACCTCAACATAATAAAGGCCATATATGACAAACCCACAGCCAACATTATACTGAACAGCAAGAAGCTGAAAACTTTTCCTTTAAGATCAGGAACAAGACAAGGATGCCCACTCTCCCCACTTCTATTCAACATAGTACTGGAGGTCCTAGCCATGGCAATCAGACAACAGAAAGAAATAAAAGGCAACCAGATTGGCAGGGAAGAAGTTAAACTGTTGCTGTTTGCAGATGACATGATATCGTACATAAAAACCCTAAAGAATCTACTCCAAAACTACCAGATCTAATATCTGAATTCAGCAAAGTTGTGGGATACAAAATTAATACGCAGAAATGTGTGGCATTCCTATACACTAACAATGACCTAGCAGAGAGAGAAATCAGGAAAACAATTCCATTCAAAGTTGCATCAAAAAGAATAAAATACCTAGGAATAAACCTAACCAAGGAAGTGAAAGACCTATACTCTGAAAACTACAAGACACTCATGAGACAAATTAAAGAAGATACCAATAAATGGAAACACATCCCGTGCTCATGGATAGGAAGAATTAATATTGTCAAAATGGCCATCCTGCCTAAAGCAATCTACAGATTCAGTGCAATTCCTATCAAAATACCACAGCATTTTTCAATGAACTAGAGAAAATAATTCTAAAATTCATATGGAACCACAAAAGACCCCAGATAGCCAAAGCAATCCTGAGAAGGAAGAATAAAACTGGGGGGGATTAAGCCCCCCAACTTCAAGCTTTACTACAAAGCCACAGTAATCAAGACAATTTGGTGCTGGCACAAGAACAGACCCATAGACCAATGGAACAAACTAGAGAGTCCAGATATAAACCCAACCATATATGGTTAATTAATATATGACAAAGGAGCCATGGACATACAATGGGAAATGACAGCCTCTTCAACAGCTGGTGTTGGCAAAACTGTACAGTTACATGCAAGAGAATGAAACTGGATTATTGTTTAACCCCATACACAAAAGTAAACTCGAAATGGATCAAGGACCTGAATGTAAGTCATGAAACCATAAAACTCTTAGAAGACAACATAGGCAAAAATCTTCTGACTATAAGTATGAGCAACTTCTTCCTGAGTGCATCTCCTTGAGCAAGGGAAACAAAAGCAAAAATGAACTCATGGACTACATCAAACTAAAACGATTCTGTATGGCAAAGGACACCATCAACAGATCAAAAAAGCATCCTACAGTATGGGAGAATATATTTGTAAATGACATATCCGGGGTTATGTAAATGACAAACAAGGGGTTAACATCCAAAATACATAAAGAACTTACACACCTCTACACCCAAAAAGCAAATAACCCAATTAAAAAATGGGCAGAGGATATGAAAGACAGTTCTTCAAAGAAGAAATTCAGATGGCCAACAGACACATGAAAAGATGCTCCACATCACTAACCATCAGGGAAATGAAATTTAAAACCACAGTGAGATATCACCTCACACCAGCAAGGATGGCCACCAACCAAAAGACTAAGAACAACAAATGCTGGCGAGAATGCGGAGAAAGGGGAACCCTCCTACACTGCTGGTGGGAATGTAAGCTAGTTCAACCATTGTGGAAAGCAATATGGAGGTTCCTCAAAAAACTAAAAATAGAAATACCATTTGATCCAGGAATTCCACTCCTTGGAATTTACCCAAAGAATACAAGTTCTCAGATCCAAAAAGACATATGCACCACTATGTTTATTGCAGCACTTTTTACAATAGTCACGATATGGAAGCAACCTAAGTGTCCATCAGTAGATGAATGGATAAAGAAGAAGTGGTACATATACACAATGGAATACTATTCAGCCATAAGAAGGAAACAAATCCTGCCATTTGCAACATGGATGGAGCTGGAGGATATTATGCTCAGTGAAATAAGCCAGGCGGAGAACGACAAGTGCCAAATGATTTTCCTCATTTGTGGAGTATACTGACAAAGCAAAACTGAAGGACAAAATAGTAGCAGACTCAGAGATTCCAAGAAGGAACTAGTGGTTACCAAAGGGGAGGGGTGTGGGAGGGTAGGTGGGGAGGGTGGGAGAAGGGGATTGTGGGGTATTATGTTTAGTACACATGGTGTGGGGAATCACGGGGAAAACAGTGTAGCACAGAGAAGGCAAACAGTGAATCTGTGTCATCTTACTACACTGACAGACAGTGACTGAATTGGGGTATGAGGGGGGACTTGATAATATGGGTAAATGTAGTAACCACATTGTTTTTTCATGTGAAACCTTCATAAGAGTGTATATCAATAATACCTTAAGAAAAAAATAAAAGAAAGATGGCCAAACTGGCTTTTTTAAATATTTTGCAATATGCTATTTACAATAGAGACACCTAAAGTGTAAAGATATGGAATGCTTGACAGCAAAAGAATGGAAAGAAGATATGTGAGAAAATACTAATCAAGGGAAACCTGGTGTAGCTATATTAATATCAACAAAACAGATCTTAAGACAAAAAAAATCATTGGAGTTAGAGATAGTCAATACATACTGGTAAAGGTCCAAGTCACCAGAAAATTTTAACAATGCTAAGCATCTAAATACCTAATAAGATAGCTTCAAAATATATGAAGCAAAAACTTACAGCTAGGGAGAACCTAATAACTCCATCATCACACTGGGAAGATACCAACTGTCCTTGCTCAATTATTACTGGATCAAACAAATGAAAAAGATCAATTATGATCTTTTAAGACCTTTTGAATACTTTTTAAGACTTAAAAGGCAGAATTAGCAAATTTCATACAATGGACATTTATAAAGTACTGTATCCCACATTTAAATGGTAAACATTTTTCTTAAGCAAACCTAAAACATTGAGAAATATTAATAACACAATTGGCAATAAAGTAAGAGTCAATAAATTTCAATAGGCACCATATAGACATATTCTCTGACAAAAAAAATCAAATTGTAAGATATTAATAAAAAAGAAAAAATGAATTATAGCCCATGTTCATGAATAGGAAAACTGAATACAACAAAGACATCAGTTCAACCCAGATCTTTAGAGTCAATGCAACTTCAACCTAAATTCATCATTATAAACTTGATATAAAATCCAGGCCCATTACACTCATAAATTTAAAAACAAAATTCCTAAACAAAATATTAGCACACTGAACCCAAATTGAGTGGAAGAAGTAGTACACAATACCAAGTTGGGTTTAGGTCAAGAATGTGAAACTGTTTTAATTTTAGGAAATATATAAATATCATTAATCATATTAACAGATTCATCAACATATGAATTTGGGGGGATTCAAGTCAATCCATAGCACCAACTCAAAGCTGCCAGGACACACATGCAGAGGGATGTTTAAAGCAGCAATTTTCATAATATGAACAAATGTAAACAACCCATATATCCAACTGCAATATATTGGAAAATAAGTGTTGGTATATTTGTACAATGGAGTATCATACAGCAAGTGAAGATGAATGAACTACAGCTACGCACAACATGAATCCATCCCAGTGACCTAAGGTTGAGAAGGAGCCAGTTTCAGAAGACTACAGCTTCCAGTATGATAGATATTCTTTTAATGGAGTTCAAAAACTAGGAAAATGAAAGAATGTATTATTTAGTCATATAGAGATAAATAGATATATAGATTAGATATTTGAAATAAAATCATAATTTTTAAGCAAATGGTGACAAAATTTAGGTGAGTACAAGAAAAACATTATAGTATGCATAATAATACTACCTGTTGCTACTATTCTAATTTCCATAATGATAAATTCTATTATGGTATATAATTCTATCGTATAAATTCATATTCTGATATTTATAATAATAATTCATATTGCCTGTTAATAATATTCTAGTTCTTGTTTTGGGTTGTAGGTTCTGTTAATTATTTAAAACTGAATGAGTGTTTTAGTCTTGATTTGGATAGTGAATCTTGGTTATATTATTTAAAACATAATGAGTGAATGAATGAATGCAACAAAAAAAGTCTCATAAATAGACTAAAGATGTCAGTGTGTCATGAACCAGGAAGTATGATTATTACAATTCTGTGCACCTGTGATAGAAAAAAGATAAAGAAAAGAGCACTAAGTTCCCTCCATCTGGGGGATATCAAGTGTCAAAAGAACCTCCACTAATGAATGTGGTCCGCGGTCCATGGACAGCTGAAAGTCAGCATCTCACTCTCTGAGAGTAACACAGCAGGCTCCAGAAATGAAAAGATGGCCACATCTAGGCCCCTGGAGGTGATGGTCCTTGGCTCCCTCAATGGACATGCCCCTCAAAGCTCAACCCTGGGCTGCACCACTAGCCCAGCAAAGCGGACTGTCTGGCTCCCGTGACATGTGTAGAAAGACCTGAGGCCACCCTCAGGTCTCCTTTCCTAAACCTATATGCACTAGCCATGCAGTCATGGTTCTTGGGCCAAACCAAACTCAACCCCTGCAGGTAGCTTAGGCAAGAGGGGCAACGAATGCCAGCAACTCCATGTGGCTTCTGCTCCCACCTTATCATGAAGGCAAGGGGCTGGCCAGGCATGCTCCTGCTAGAACCTGGGGATCCCAGAGAAGCAGGAGTCAGGGATGGGCTGAGTAAAGCAAACCAGAGAAAGAAGCTGCACTGACCCAAAACCCGGGGGAGGCAGGGAAGGCCAGAGGCAGAAGCTGAACCTAAGGTGTGGTATCAGAGAACCAGAGTACCAAAAAAAGAGAGTGCCACACCAAGTAGGCAGGCATGGACCGGTCTTGGAGAGCCCTGAAGACAGGCGAGCGCTCTCTGTGATGGGTGCCCCAGCCGGGCTTCCCCTTGCAGTCCTCCCGTGGTGGGAGCTGTGGCTGAAGCACCCTTCACTCCAGCTATCTCTGAGGAGGTGGGTGGCTGTACCAAGCTACAGACCCCGCCTGTAAGGCGAGCCCACAGTGAGACCCTGATCTTTTCAGGCAGGACTGTCAAGCATGCTCCCCAGGACAGCTTGTGTAATGGTGAATTTTATGTGTCAACTTGACTAGAGTACAGGGTCCCCAGATATTTCGTCACACATGCTGGGTATGTCTGTGAGGGTGCTTTTGGATCACTACAACATTTAAATTGATAGGCCGAGGAAAGCAGATTACCCCAATATAGGTGGGCCTCATCCAGGCAGTTGAAAGCCTGAGCAGAACAAAAGGACTGACCCTCCCCAGAGTGAGAGGAAGCTCCTGCCCGACTGCACTGAGAAGGACATGGCTCTTTTCTAGCCCTCAGACTCAAACTGAAAAAGTGGCTCTTCTTGGGTTTTGAGCCTGATGGCTTTCAGACTAGAACTATGTATCAGCTTTCCTGGATACACAGATCTTGCTAACTGAAGATCTTGGGACTTCTCAGTCTCCATAATCACATGAGTTAATTTCTAATATATATATATATCTCCTTTATTTATATATATATATCTCTCATATATATATATATATATATCTCCTTTTGGTTCCTCTGGAGAACCCTGACCAATTCACCATGTGCACAACACATTTTCCATAAAAGGGGACAGCTCATTTTCTCTCTCCTCATGTCCTCTCCCATTTCCTGATGAATCTGGGCCTCAGAGTTCCCACTGATAGGGTTCAGCCTGCCTGGATCCCTCAGCAGTCATTGAAAAGCTAGCAACCTGGATGTATGCACTCCCTTATCCTTGACAGTCAGCATCCCTAGGAAGACCATGCCAATGATCTCTCTCCTCCTGCTCTTGAGCTGTGTCGCTGAAGGAAAATGCAGAGGCTGACAGATCCTTGAGGTCTGCAGGCTCAGCTGGGCCTGCCCCCACTGGGCCCTCCCTTGATGCTCACTCTCCACGCTCTTCCAAACACTGCCCGCTGCCCCACAGTGAACCTGCCCTCGCACTGCTATTCTCAGCAGTTCGTGTTGCCTCCGCTTCCCTGAGAGAAAATCATTCGACAGGAGTTCTTGCAACTTCCCTACTCTCCCCAGTTCAAACTGTCTCTGATTCTTCATCCATCCCTGTCTTCTCTCTTCTCAGAGAGGAAGGTCTTCAGGCCATCTATATAAAGACAGTTCCTGGTGATGAAGTGTCCACACCCAACAGAAATCAACACACAGACAGGAGATCCCACAGTCCTGCATGGCCAGCTGGGGCGGCAACACCCGTCTTCATCAGGGGCGAGTCTCTCCTCTGGGGTGGTCTCCGGGGACCACCGCTGGCAAGACAGATGCCCACTAAGCACCCATAAAGGAGGCCCGAGCCCAGGGCAGCCTCCCCAGCATGTCCCTCATCCTGCACAAGGCTGTGCCTCCCATCTGGGCTTCTCGGTTCAGGTCCTCCTTCCTGTTCTGTCTCATTAGATAGTTCCCCTTGTCGGACTTGGGCATTCAATCTTTCTCTCTCCTCTAGACCCCTACTTTTAGTTTAAAATATATTTACAACTCTTTCAGCCTAAATTGTCCCCCTCTCAATCCTGCTGTTCCTGTAGCTACTGCCTTAAATGTCTCCTTTCCCTCCCGGTAATTTCCTTGAGACAGTAGCCAGCACTCACTGCCATCAGTTCAAACTGACCATCTTCTCACACCTGAATTTTGGTTTCCATGCCCATCCCACCCTCAGTACCACTGACACTGCTCTCCTAGGGCTGGTGAAGATCCAAGCCGTTGAATCCAAGAGCCACTTTTCAACCCTCCTCTGCCAGGCTGTTCACCAGTGTTTGGGGGAATAAAAAGGAAGAACGTATGTCTTCCCAGAGCACTGATGGGTCTCAGGATCATGTGAATTCTAATTACTGAAGGTAGCTCCAGGGAGAAAGCAATTCTTGGGCATGAGTCGGGGCTAAGAAGCCCAACCTCACCCTTCCACCTTGCCAGCTGGATGCCGAGACTTGACCTAATTAGGGGAGCTGACAGGGTTCCAGGCAGGCAGGTGTTACCATTCCCATTATACCAAGAAAGAAACTGAGGCTCAGGAAAAAAAATTACCGATTGTCCAAAGTTACACAATGAGTTAGGATCAGAGCTTCTTCCATCACACAGTTCTACCACTTAAAGGCTATAATAGTGACCACTTAAGAATTATTACTGTGTATGGAGCATATGCTTAAGAGCTTTACAGAGCATTACTCATTTAGTCCTCTCCCAAAGTACAGACTAGTATCTCCACCTAACCACTCCACAATTCTGCTTGGCTGTCTAAGGGACATCTCAAGGGGGACACATCCATAACTGAATTTGGGATCTTTTCCCAAAACCTTGCTCCATATGTAGTGGTGACCATCTCAATGACAACTTCTTCAAACTAGCTCCTCAGCACACACACAAAAAACTGGAGTCATCTTTGACTCCTCTCTTTCATGCCTCACATACAATTTCTCAGGAAATCCTGTTGCCTTTACCCTCTGAATATATCCATAATCTGCCCATTTCTCATCACTTCCACTGTTCCTGACCTGGTCCAAGCCATCTCTCACTTAGATTACTGGTAACCTCCTAACATGTCTCTCTGCTCTTTATCTTTCACCTCCCTCTCCCTCTATTTTTCTCAAAGAAGCCAGAGTGATTCTTTCAAAACTAAGACAGATCACGACCCTCCCCTGCTCAGACCCTGCAGTGGTTCCCCGTCCCACTAGGACAGGAGTCAAAGCCCTTACCATGGCCTAGGAGGTCTTTGATGATCTGCTCCCCAATCCCTATTTAAAGGCCCATCTCCAGACCCCACATAGCTTCCTCACACACACAGGCCTGCTCCTGCCTTAAGGCCTTTGCCAGTAGCTGCTGCCTCCCTCCACTAACGGCCATCTCTCTCAGCCCCTCAAGTCCACTCAGATCCCACATTGTCATTATGACTTACCCTAACTCCTAACAACTCTTGGTTCCTCCTTTTTCTCACTGCTTTTTCCTTTTTGTAGCGCTTATCACATTCTAAAATATTATATAATGTACTTACTTGTCTCTCCCCTCTAGAGTGTAAACTTTTCAAGGACAAAGATCCTTGTTTTGTCCATTGATATATCCTAAGCGCCTAAAAGAGCATCTGGCACATATTCAAATTGTTGAATGAATAAACCACCGTATTGACGCCTTATGATGCTGCCAAGAACAAAACCCTTTGAAAGGCACTTTGACATTACTTCTTTGAAATGAACTGCGACCCTTACGCAGCTCTCTGGGTGCATCTGGCGGCAGCTACGCAGAATGCCTTGTTTCTCTTCTCCCAGCGAGAACCCAAGGTTGCTCGGAACTTTGAGCTCCGATCTCACTGAGTGCACATCGGACCAAAATCAAAGAGCACAAACTTGGAGCAGGAAATCGTGCCGTGAAGAAGCATCATCAGTAACCAATAGACACAAAGATCTAGTTCACGTGGTGAATATTCAGCCTATCGTGCTCCTAATGTTCGCTAACTTGCTCTCTTCCGCTCCTGGCTCCTTCTCTCGACACGATGGCCACACCAGTTGCGCCTGCAAATGCTCCTCCTGCAGCTCCAGCCCCAGCCCCGGCTGCGGCCCCGGCCTCAGCCTCAGCCCCAACCCCAGCCTCGGTTCCAGCGCCTGCGCCGGCTTCGGCTCCCGCGCCGATTCCAGCTCCTGCGCCCGCTCCAGCCTCATCCTCAGACCCGGCGGCGGCTGCTACCGCGGCCCCGGGTCAGACCCCGACCTCGGCGCCAGCCGCAGCGCAGACCCCCGCGCAGTCGCTGCCTGGCCCTGCCCTCCCAGGCGCCTTCCCCGGCGGCCGCGTGGTCCGGCTGCACCCGGTCATTTTGGCCTCCATCGTGGACAGCTACGAGCGACGCAACGAGGGCGCTGCCCGTGTAATCGGGACCCTGCTGGGTGAGTGGTCAGAAAATCGACGTTCCCTTCTCTCATCTCTCTTTGATTTTGTCCCCGTGTTTTCTCATCCCAATGACTTCTTACCTATTTTCTTCATCCCACCTTTCTCCTGCGACTTACCTTCCCAAAGAACTTAAAAAAGTATTCCGTCGGATTGTTGGCCCTGGGTGACATAAAATACGTGAGGAGCTGTGTGTTAAATGAATATTGTGTTCTGAGTGACTTATATTTTATTTTTAGCTCACCTAATAGTACTTAGTCAAGAGTGGTTAGTCCCAGTCTACCAAAAATGAGTTCAAATGGTTAACTGGGAAGCTAGAAGCCCTTGACTCCCTAAGCCCAGTGACCATGTTTACCCCCTTATCTGCTGACTAAACGTCTTTATTTTTCAGGTGTTTACAAAGAAGTTCCTAACTAGTTAACAAAGGAGCGGGGAAATGTGCAAAAAGATCCCCCTCTCAGCAAGTAAACCGATTTGGTAGAGAGCCTTTTAGAGTTTCAGTAATACTCTGCTTTCCTAAACATCTAAGCTTCATCTTCTGTCCTTCAAGTCTCCCTAATACTAGTCCATAATTCGATAGACCCTGTGCCCCCAGTGCAATTTCTGATTCTCCATTTGGACAAATGATTGTATTACCTGTTTATGATACCGCTTAACCTTCAAATCGAACGTTTTCCCTGCCCCTGTTCAAAATATAGAGAATAGATATTTTATGTTAAAGTAGCTTGTAAAATTTGAGACGCACTAAAGAGGGATTACTGATAGTATGTCTGTTTCTCTCGTGACTGCTGGTCCTATCAAATTCATTTTCACTCCATCTTAGTCACAGATTTTAGATACCTTTGTGACTCCACTCCAGTTGCAGGCATATTTTTCTTTCTCTGGAACATAGTCCTTCCATCATAGAAGACAACTGGTATATTGGAGAGAGGACAAGATTTGTAGGCAGACTCAACTGAGTATTAACCATGTGCCTTGGGTCAAATTACCTTAAGTTCTTTCAGGAGCTACTTTAGACTTAGTCTTTTTGAGAACTAAATCATAACATTGCCATGGTTTTTCTCAAACAAGCCTTTGTATTCTCTGAATCAAGTGTCTCCCCTGTTCCCTCTCATTTGTTTAAGTCCCACTCATCTTCCAGGTGCTGGCAGGAGTGTTATCAGTCCTTCATCCCATACCCTCACTCTCCCCCCTTTGCCTAACCTCCCAAAGTATCATAGCATTCTGTGACTGTGCCCTGTTTTGAGCGTCAATAATAAATGCTTTTTGTATCACTGATTTGGCACTCTACAAATACTAACTTAACTTTCAGATTCTTTCAACTGCACTGTCAAATTCACCAAACTCACTGGAGGTGTTTATCTACGAAAACAATTCTCCACCCAGGGTTTCCTTAGTGACCCCAGTTAGACCAAGTGTAATCTTGATTCTTCAGTTTCTCTTCCAAATCTGGAGGTACTGCTAGGTGTTAGAGAGGCGGTCCTTACTGAAGAGTGAAGATAACATGGTTTGCTAGGAACTTAGCAGTTTTCTCAGATGTTAGTTCATGAAATATATTTCACTTGGTTAAATGAAGTCACTGCTACCTTTGATGTTCCACAAAACTTAGGTACTTAAAATTCAACCTTTGATACGCTCTACTCTAACCTTAAAATCAAGATGAAGATATACTCATATGCAAATAAGTAGACTATAATGTGGTAAATACTGTAATAGAAGGGTGTCATAGTGGCACAGAAATATGGAAGACTTAACTGTTTCAGAAGCTTGAAGTGATCAAGTCTGTTGAACACTGATGAGAGGTCAAATACGATGAAGAATATGTATCCATTGGGTTTAGGAACATAGTTTCAGCCAAGAGGGCAGACACCATAGGAAGTGGGTATAGGCAATGTGTAGGTCTGTGGTAGAAAGGGAAGCACTTAAGGCCTGGGGTGGGAGGTGCCAGGAGACTAGGAAAAAATGGAGAATCAAGGAACTAGCAGTCCTAGTGAGGTCAGGAAACAAATGTAGTGAGAGTAAAGATATCAACTTGAAGAGTTAGAAGAGTGTGGTAAAAGACTGACACCAATGTTTCAAGTTCACAGTGAAAGGCTTCTGGATGATGATGATAGGGTTAAGGTTATGACCATGGGACCAGATGGCTGAAGAAGGTACAGATAAAGCTCCCTAAAATTGTGCTCTGGGATTAGGCTGCTCTGTAGGTGGTCTATATAGATATTAGAATCTTCCAGATAGGTCTGCAGATCTGTTTATAAAGAGAAAGTCTAAGGACTGAAAATGAAGGTTATACAGTGATGATCGAAGTGGGGCTGCTAACAGGAAGTAACAAGTAGGCAAAGACCTTGTAAGGGAAGACTATACCCTATATATTGATGGTCAAAGAAGGAGCTGGGGATCACTCCAGAGTTTTAGTTCTCTGGAGAATCCTGTTCCATTGATGCACATGGCTGAACTTGGAGCCCATGAGTTCAGTTTTTTGTTCATTGACTTTGAAGAGACTTCTGAAAGCATTTGGAAAGTAGCCAGGCATCTTGGGAGCCCTAGGATTTCATAACACAAGGACAATCCTCATTCACAGGAACTGTTGACAAGCACTCAGTGGAAGTCACCAACTGCTTTTCGGTGCCCCACAATGAGTCAGAAGATGAGGTAGGTGGGAATTTGAGCCTCCCCTGTGCGGGTTGTAGGTGTTCACTCGCTCCCCTCTGCAGGCCTTTCCTGCATAGCATGTTGTACTCACACCCGGAGCCTCTGCAGCTCAAGAGTGCTTTGTTGCAAGAGGCCTCTTCTGGCTGTGGGGTGGCCTCTTGCCCCTTTTCTCCGTTTTTCTGTGGACTTCTGGCTTAGCATTCCTGCTGTCCTTAGGTGGCTGTTGATATGGAGTTTGCTAAGAACATGTATGAACTGCACAAGAAAGTCTCTCCAAATGAGCTCATCCTGGGCTGGTAAGTTGGCGGGGGTGGGAGGTGGAAAATGTCTCAGTGATTGCCAAGGCCTTCGCCAGATGAGATGCCGTACTCCCTGTTTGCGTGCCAGGCTCCTGAACATGTGTTACCTTTTGCCAGCAATTCTGATCCTATGAGGCCAAGAATATTTATTTTGAATTGTAGTTTTTACTGAGCAAGTCTTTTGCCTTTCTGGTGACTTGGAATTTTTCAAGAGCTCTAAGTCAGCCTTTGATTTGATATGAGTTTTCATTGTGTTTATGGTTTTGGCATTTGGGGTGTCACTGGGGGTATCACTACCATAGGGTGTCAGGTACGTAGAGACACACATGCCACCATTGGGCTTGGGATTGATGTCACATGTAGATGTGAGTCCACTACTGTGTTCCATTTTCTAGGTATGCTACAGGCCATGATATTACAGAGCATTCTGTGCTGATCCATGAGTACTACAGCCGGGAAGCTCCCAACCCCATTCACCTCACGGTGGACACAAGCCTCCAGAACAGCCGCATGAGCATCAAGGCCTATGTCAGGTGATCAGAGTGTTGGGTAACAAGGGCATCAAAGCCTGTCTAGTTGATGCCATGCTTGGATAATACTGCACCTCCACCCCATGCAGTTTAATCCTTCAGTGTATAACCTGCTACCTGTTCCTCACTTTCAGCAGTTACTAGAGAGGTTTTACTGTGAAACAAAATATGTCCATGAAATTTCCACTCACTGATCCTAGTTGTATCCACGATTTCTACTCATTGTTTTTAACCAATTTGAAATGGCAGCCCTTTATGTATTTGAAAAAGCTGTCATGTTTTTCATACTGTCTTTTCTAAAAGCTGGCTCTTCACAGTTCCTACAGTTAATCCTCATGTGGTATTCTGGTCACGATTCTTCACATGTTCAGTGCTTTTCTGTTATCCTTTAATTTGTTGTTATCCCTAGAGCTGAGCACAGGACTCAGGATAGTACAGACGACAGGAGAACTGTCCTTACTTTGAACCATCTGTTAACCCAGGATTGAGTACAGTTTTGGTGACTATATGGTATTGATACATTATTGAGCTTGCAGGCGGTTAAATGTTGGTCAGTGGGGAATGTTAGGAAAGACTAGGCATGCCGAAGAAGGGGCTGCTACAGGAATTGAAAGGATTGTATTTTCTGGTTAATAGAAAGACATTTGTTAGTGCATCTTTTACACTTTTGTGCTATTTCGGTGTCTGACACTGATGTAGCCAGTTAACCATTACGCAGTAACACAAAAATGGTAGATGCCAAGCTCTTATGGGCCAGTTGGTGTATCTCTAAGTTGTAGCCATTGTCTCATTTCTTAGCCTTTCCATGTGTTTCAGACTCCTCAAGATCCACCTGATAATGTTCATTTGACATGATAAAGGCAGTCACCTTCAGTGAGATTACATGTAGCATCCAGTCTGATGTTGGTGAGCCAGAGTTGGTTTGTTTTTTAGTTCTGATGAAGGGCTCAGTCCCAGAAAGACCTGTCCTATGTCTTTTTGCCATGGAGGTGGACATCTAAGCAGCCAGCTACACAGGGAAATCCAGCGTCCTGTCCTCAGTGTGTGAAGTAATCCTCCAAAGGGGCAAGAATGGGCCCAAAAGCTGAGTCCTCTCTCAGAGGCCAATGGTTTGAACTAAGTGAAGAAAGTGACTTGTTCCTGTGAGACCTCTGGGGTTTGAGTGGTCCTGGCCTGCTTGCCTTAGTTGGGAGCCATACTCTTGGTATGACTGCTTTCCCAGCTTGGACTAGACATGGAAACCCTCTCCCAAGGCCTTCTATTTACCTTGACTTCTCTCTCCCCAGCACTTTAATGGGTGTCCCTGGGAGGACCATGGGAGTGATGTTCACACCTCTGACAGTGAAATATGCTTATTATGACACTGAACGAATCGGAGGTAAGTTATTTTCCCATACCCTCTTTCGAGGTCTTTGGCATTTTTCACGGGTGGAGGTTGATGAAGGAAGGGCCTTGGATGGGTTAGATCTAAGGTTTTTGATGACTAGAAGTCAGTCATTCTCCTATATAAATGGGACTAAAGGAATTATTTGTGAAACTGTTAGAGGTGAGGAAATGGTCAGCACTAGAGACTACGTGGCCATTCATATGAGAGCAAAACCAGTGATTGGCATACTTGGTACAGGAGTTGAGCTCTCGCAGGAGGAAGACAAGCTAATAAGGGAGTTAGGGCAAGTTGACTGAGTCTGAAGGAAAGTGGGAGAGTTAGCAGGAAGATTAGAGGTCATCTAGTTCCTGGTGGACTGAGTTTGTGTCTCTTACACCCCCCAACCCACCTTTACAGTTGACCTGATCATGAAGACATGTTTTAGCCCCAACCGGGTGATTGGACTCTCAAGTGACTTGCAGCAAGTAGGAGGGGCATCAGCTCGCATCCAGGATGCCCTCAGCACAGTGCTGCAGTACGCAGAGGACGTGCTGGTGAGGAGGGGGATGGAAGGACAGGAGGAGGGCACAGCGTCACTGCGAGACCGCTGAGAAAGTTGCCGGGGAAGTGCTGGTCCTCAGTGGTGAGAATTAACTGTGCCTCATTGAATCTTTGTTTGGTGCTCAGTCTGGAAAGGTGTCAGCTGACAATACAGTGGGCCGCTTCCTAATGAGCCTGGTTAACCAAGTACCCAAGATAGTTCCCGATGACTTCGAGACCATGCTCAACAGCAACATCAATGTGAGTGCCATCCCTGAGCTTCAGGGAGCCTGTGCCTGCCCTGCACATACAGACATGAGAGGGGAGTGGGAGATGACCTAGACAGGGACGGGAGACAGGGCTTGGCCTTTGCCCCCTCGCAGTCCATTGGGAGGAAGGAAGAGATAGTACACAGTTGGAGATTGCTTCCCTTATCCTTCGTTGATTCCATTGTCTCAGGTACTGTTGATACAGTTGTCATCTAGATTCATGGTTGAAAAATTATGCTAAAATTCAGAGATTAATGAAAATGGCAACTTCTTATTTTCCCACATGAGTTCACAGAATCCTGCTATATCCTACCCCTGGATCCCAGCTAAAGCACCCCTTGATAAGTGTATCAATGGAAGTGAGAAAGTGTTCTCAAGCATTTCCTTCTTGTTTTCCACCATCAACTCTTACTCACTGTCTCCCAGCTGTCATTTATGCAGGACTGTCCTCAGACCCTTTGTCCACCATGCAAGTGGCCATGGCTGGGTACCACCTTTCTGCTCCCTTTCCACCCAACCCCTCACTCACTGTGGATTCTTTATCTTCCAGGACCTGCTGATGGTGACCTACCTGGCCAATCTCACCCAGTCACAGATTGCCCTCAATGAGAAACTTGTGAACCTGTGAACAGGCTCCAAGCAGCTCTCCTGCCGGTCCAGGCCGCACCGTGGGGCTCAGAGTGGACTGGAGTAGAAATGGTTGTTTTGAGGTTTGAGTCACACTGAGTCAGTCAACTGCTTGTGACTCGAAATAAATAGCCTACCTTTTTTTTTTTTGGTATCGTTGATCTATAATTACATGTACAACATTATAGTTACTAGACTCCCCATATACCCCATTACAGTCACTGTCCATCAGCGTAGTGAGATGCTATAGAACCACTACTTGACTTCTCTGAGTTGTACAGCCCTCCCCGTGCCCCCCCCCGCCATATTATCTCTGCTAATCGTAATGTCCCTTTTTCCCCTTTCTCCCTCCCTTCCCACCCATCTTCCCCAGCCCCTTCCCCTTCAGTATCTGTTAGTTCATTCATGGGTTCTGTGAGTCTGCTGCTGTTTTGTTCCTTCAGTTTTTTTTTCTTTGTTCTTATACTACACATATGAGTGAAATCATTTGATACTTGTCTTTTTCGGCTTGGCTTATTTCACTGAGCATAATACCCTCTAGCTCCATCCATGTTGTTGCAAATGTCTGGATTTGTTTTCTTCTAATGGCTGAATAATAGTCCATTGTGTATATGTACCACCTCTTCTTTATCCATTCATCTACTGATAGACACTTATGTTGCTTCCATTTCTTGGCTATTGTAAATAGTGCTGCAATAAACATAAGGCTGCATCTCTCTTTTTCAAATTGGGCTGCTGCATTCTTAGGGTAAATTCCTAGGAGTGGAATTCCTGGGTCAAATGGTATTTCTATTTTGAGTTTTTTGAGGAACCTCCATACTGCTTTCCACAATGGTTGAACGAATTTGCATTCCCACCAGCAGTGTAAGAGGGTCCCCCTTTCTCCACATCCTTGCCAACATTTGTTGTTGTTTGTGTTTTGGATGTTGGCCATCCTTACTGGTGTGAGGTGATATCTCATTGTGGTTTTAATTTCCATTTCTCTGATGATTACGATGTGGAGCATCTTTTCATGTGCTTGTTGGCCATCTGAATTTCTTTGGAGAAGTGTCTATTCAGATCCTCTGCCCATTTTTTAATTGGATTATTTGCTTTTTTGTTGAGGTGCATGAGTTCTTTATATATTTTGGATGTCAATCCCTTATCAGATACGTCATTTATGAATATATTCTCCATACTGTAGGATGTCTTTTTGTTATACTGATGGTGTCCTTTGCTGTACAGAAGCTTTTCAGCTTGATATAGACGCACTTGTTCATTTTTGCTTTTGTTTCCCTTGCCTGGGGAGATATGTTAATGAAGAAGTTGCTCATATTTATGTCCAAGAGATTTTTGCCTATGTTTTTTTCTAAGAGTTTTATGGTTTCATGACTTACATTCAGGTCTTTGATCCATTTTGAGTTTACTTTTGTGTATGGGGTTAAACAGTAATCCAGTTTCATTCTCTTACATGTAGCTGTCCAGTTTTTCCAACACCAGCTGTTGAAGAGACTGTCATGTCCCCATTGTAAATCCATGGCTCCTTTATCATATATTAATTGACCGTATATGTTTGGGTTAATGTCTGGACTCTATTCTGTTCCACTGGTCTGTGGGTCTGTTCTTGTGCCAGTACCAAATTGTCTTGATTACTGTGGCTTTGTCGTAGAGCTTGAAGTCTGGGAGTGTAATTCCCCCTGTTTTATTCTTCCTTCTCAGGATTGCTTTGGCTATTCGGGGTCTTTTGTGGTTCCATATGAATTTTAGAATTATTTGTTCCAGTTCATTGAAGAATCCTGTTGGTATTTTGATAGGGAATGCACTGAATCTGTAGATTGCTTTAGGTAGTATAGCCATTTTGATAATATTTATTCTTCTTAGCCAAGAGCATGGGATGAATTTCCATTTGTTACTGTCCTCTTTAATTTCTCTTAGGAGTGTCTTGCAGTTTTCAGGGTATAGGTCTTTTACTTCCTTGGTTAGGTTTTTTCCTAGGTATTTTATTCTTTTTGATGCAATTGTGAATGGAATTGTTTTCCTGATTTCTCCTTCTGTTAGCTCATCGTTAGTGTATAGGAAAGCAACAGATTTCTGTGTATTGATTTTGTATCCTGCAACTTTGCTGAATTCAGATATTAGTTCTAGTAGTTTTGGAGTGGAGTCTTTATGGTTTTTTATGTACAGTATCATGTCATCTGCAAACAGTGACAGTTTGACTTCTTCTTTACCAATCTGGATGCCTTGTATTTGTTTTATCTGATTGCCATGGCTGGGACCTACTATGTTGAATAACAGTGGGGAGACTGGGCATCCCTCCCTGTCTTTTTCTCGATTTAGATGAAGAGCTTTCAGCTTCTCGCTGTTAAGTATGATGTTGGCTGTGGGTTTGTCATATGTGGCCTTTATTATGTTGAGGTACTTGCCCTGTATACCCATTTTGTTTAGAGTTTTTATCATAAATGGATGTTGAATTTTGTCAAATGCTTTTTCAGCACCTGTGGAGATGATCATATGGTTTTTGTTCTTTTTGTTGATGTGGTAGGTGATGTTGATGGATTTTCAAGTGTTATACCATCCTTGCATCCCTGAGATGAATCCCACTTGATCATGGTGTATGATCCTCTTGATGTATTTCTGAATTCGGTTTGCTAATATTTTGTTGAGTATTTTTGCATCTACGTTCATCAGGGATATTGGTCTGTAATTTTCTTTTTTGGTGAGGTCTTTGCCAGGTTTTGGTATTAGAGTGATGCTGGCTTCATAGAATGAGTTTGGAAGTATTCCCACCTCTTCTATTTTTTGGAAAACTTTAAGGAGAATGGGTATTATTTCTTCTCTATATGTCTGATAAAATTCAGCGGTAAATCCATCTGACACGGGTTTTGTTCTTGGGTAGTTTTCTGATTCAATTTCGTTGCTGGTGATTGGTCTGTTTAGGTTTTCTGTTTCTTCCTTGGTCAGTCTTGGAAGGTTGTATTTTTCTAAGAAGTTGTCCCTTTGTTCTAGGTTTTTCACCTTGGTAGCATTTAGATTTTCTTAGTATTCTCTAATAAATCTTTGTATTTCTGTGGGGTCCGTCGTGATTTTTCCTTTCTCATTTCTGATTCTGTTTATGTGTGTAGATTCTCTTTTTCTCTTAATAAGTCTGGCTAGGGGTTTATCTATTTTGTTTATTTTTTCAAAGAACCAGCTCTTGGTTTCATTGATTTTTTCTATTGTTTTATTCTTCTCAATTTTATTTATTTCTTCTCTAATCTTTATTATGTCCCTCCTTCTGGTGACTTTGGGCCTCATTTGTTCTTCTTTTTCCAATTTCAATAATTGTGACTTTAGACTATTCATTTGGGATTGTTCTTCCTTCTTTAAATAGGCCTGGATTGCAATATACTTTCCTCTTAGCACTGCCTTTGCTGCGTCCCACAGAAGTTGTGGCTTTGTACTGTTGTTGTCATTTGTCTCCATATATTGTTTGATCTCTGTTTTAATTTGGTCGTTGATCCATTGATTGTTTAGGAGCATGTTGTTAAGCCTCCATGTATTTGTGTGCCTTTTTGTTTTCTTTGTACAATTTATTTCTAGTTTTATACCTTTGTGATCTGAGAAGTTGGTTGGTAGAATTTCAATAATTTTCAATTTACTGAGGTTCTTTTTGTGGCCTAGTATGTGGTCTATTCTGGAAAATGTTCCATGTGCACTTGAGAAGAATGTGTATCCTGCTGCTTTTGGGTGTAGAGTTCTGTAGATGTCTGTTAGGTCCATCTGTTGTAGCGTGTTCAGTGCCTCTGTGTCTTTACTTATTTTCTGTCTGGTTGATCGGTCCTTTGGAATGAGTGGTGTGTTGAAGTCTCCTAAAATGAATGCATTGCTGTCTATTTCCTCCTTTAATTCTGTTAGTATTTGTTTCACATATGTCAGTGCTCCTGTGTTGGGTGCATATATATTTAAAATGGTTATATTCTCTTGTTGGACTGGCCCCTTTATCATTATGCAATGTCCTTTATCTCTTGCTGCTTTCTTTGTTTTGAAGTCTATTTTATCTGATACAAGTACTGCAACATCTGCTTTTTTCTCCCTGTTGTTTGCATGAAATATCTTTTTCCATCCCTTCACTTTTAGTCTGTATATCGTTGGGTTTGAGGTGAGTCTCTTGTAAGCAGCAGATAGATGGGTCTTGCTTTTTTATCCATTTTATTACTCTGTGTCTTTTGATTGGTGCATTCAGTCCATTTACATTTAGGGTGATTATCCATAGATATGTACTTCTTGCCATTGCCAGCTTTTAGATTCATGGTTCCCAAAGGTTCAAGGTTATCTTCTTTACTATCTAACAGTCTAACTTAACTCTCTTGTTAAGCTATTATATACACAGTCTGATGATTCTTTATTTCCCTCCCTTCTTATTCTTCCTTCTCCATTCTTTACATATTAAGTGTTTTATTCTGTACTCTTGCATTCCTTTGACTATTTTTGTCAATAGTTGATTTTATTTTTTGCCTTTAGTTAGTATTTAGATGGTCTGCTTTCTTTGCTATGAATTTATTTTCTCTGGTGACATCTTTTTAGCCTTAGGAATGCTTCCACCTAGAGCATTCCCTTTAAGATATCCTGTAGAGGTAGTTTGTGGGAAGCAAATTCCCTCAACTTTTGCTTGTTTGGAAATTGTTTAATCCCTCCCTCAAATTTAAATGATTATCGTGCTGGATACAGTATTCTTGGTTCAAGGCCCTTCTGTTTCATTGAATTAAATATATCATGCCATTCTCTTCTGGCCTGTAAGGTTTCTGTTGAGAAGTCTGATATTTGCCTGATGGGTTTTCCTTTGTAGCTGATCTTTTTTCTCTCTCTGGCTGCCTTTAATACTCTGTCCTTGTCTTTGATCTTTGCCATTTTAATTATTATATGTCTTGGTGTTGTCCTCCTTGGGTCCCTTGTGTTGGGAGATCTATGTGCTTCCATGGTCTGAGAAACTATTTCCTTTCCCAGCTTGGGGAATTTCTCCTCAATTATGTCTTCAAAGACACTTTCTATCCCTTTTTCTCTTCTTCTTCTAGTACTCCTATAATGCGAATATTGTTCTGTTTGGATCCGTCACACAGTTCTCTTAATATTCTTTCATTCCTAGAGATATTTTCATCTGTCTCTGCCTCAGCTTCTCTGTACTCCTGTTCTCTGATTTCTAATCCATTAACAGTCTCTTGCAGCTCGTCCAGTCTGCTCTTCAGCCTGTCAGTTGATTGTTTCATTTCTGTAATATCTCTCCTGACTTCCTCCCTTAGCTCTTGCATATTTCTCTGTAGGTCCATCAACATGGTTATGACTTTTATTCTGAATTCTTTTTCAGGAAGATTGTTTAAATCTATCCCACCAGACCCTCTCTCTGGGGTTGTTTGGATGAGTCTTGACTGGACCATATTCTTCTGTCTTTTCATGGCACTAGAAGTGGTCGCAGGCAGGTGCCACATGTGTTAGCTGGGAGAACAAAGTCCCTTCCTGCTTGTTGTTCTCCTTTCCCTTCTTCGCAGTCTGTGCCGGTTACCTGCTCACTGGGAGGCAGTCTCTGGGAAAATCCCCTAAACTGTCATGGACGGGGCCGCCCTCAGGCTAGCCTAGAGCACTGCGGGGGTTTGCAGCCACGCCAGGTGCATTCTGCACCCCTTGGTGCCTTTCAGCCCTTGCTCCAACTTCTGCGGCCCTTCCTGGTATCTGCGCGCCCACCTGGAGGAGATTCTGTGTGGCACTTTCCGGTTACCTGTGCACCCACCGGGAGGAGAATCTGTGTAGTTGTTGTGGGCGGGGCCGCTCTCCCGCTGTTCCGTAGCTATGGCAGATCCGCCACAGTGCCAGCTGGGGGGAACGAATGGCAGGCTGCTTATCCCTGTGAGGGGCTTTGGGGCTGCTTTACCCGGCAGCCGGTTAGGGGGCCTAAAGTTCTTCAAGATTCCCAGCCTGCAGGGTTGAGTGCACTAGGACAATTTTGTTCCGCTGTTGGGCCCTTGTCTCTTTAAGACTTTTAAGAAAGCGCCCGCTTTTGTCCCAGGGGAGCCGGCTGTGGGGACCCGCTCACAGTCTCCTTCTCAGATCCTGCCCTTCCATTACTCTAATCTCCAGTACACCATGCGATGTGTGTCTGTGCTCCCGGTGCAGATCACCAGGGGTGGTTATTTAGCAGTCCTGTGCTTCCACTTCCTCCCTGCTCTGATTCTTTTCCTCCCGCCGCTGAGCTGGGGTTGGAGAGTGCTTGGGTCCCGCCGGGTCGCGGCTTTGTATCTTACCCGCTTTGTGAGGCTCTGAGTTCTCGCAGATGTAGCTGTAGCCTGGCTGTTGTACTGTATCTTCTGGTCTCTCTTTTAGGAATAGTTGTATTTGTTGTAGTTTCATAAATATATATGGTTTTGGGAGGAGATTTCCACCACCCTACTCATGCCGCCATCTTCCCGGAAGACCAACAGCCTACCTTTTTTTTTTAAAAATATAATTTATTTTATTATCATTAATTTACAATTACATGTGCAATATTACGATTATTAAACTACCCCTTCATCAGGTCCCTCCCACCAACCCCATTACAGTCACTGTCCATCAGCGTAGTGAGATGCTACAGAATCACTACTTGTCTTCTCTGAGTTGTACAGCCCACCCCGTGCCGCCCCAACATTACATCTGCTAATCGTAATGCCCCTTTTCCCCTCTTATCCCTCCCTTCCCGCCCATTTTCCCCAGTCCCTTTCCCTTTGGTAACTATTAGTCCGTTCTTGGGTTCTGTGAGTCTGCTGCCAACAGCCTACCTTTTGTAAATGAATTCCATCTTAACATGAGTTTACTGCTGGGTAGAAGGGTGAAAATTGTCCTGGAGTTCACACAGCAACCAGGCTGTAAGCACCTTGGGGGAAGTGGGCTGTGTGTTTGCCACAACTTCACTGATAACACTGAAGCATTCCTTCATGGGTCATGTGGCTTCCACAGGAGATAAAACTGAGAATCCACGGAGAGAAAATAATTGAGAAAATTGAATACTTAGTCTGAAATGAAGGAGTAGGTAGAGGTCAGTGTGTTAACATACTTGAATAACAGGGTGGAGCTATTTGCCACTGTGGTTGAGGGAAGCAGAACTAGGATCTATAGAGTTACGTTTAAAGAGGTTTTCCCAAGACCGGTATATTTTCCAGTTCTGATGTAATAAAAGCAGTCTTGGGTTATGCTGAGGTGGCAGAATCTAAGCAAAGACTAGGTGATATTTCCCAGAGACTTTGTAGGCCAGAGGTAAGCTTTCATCTGATACCTAGAATCTTCCCTGGGCACCGTGAGATGTCTTAGATTGAGAAAGAAACAGGTCACTAGCCGGGGGCCAAGGCGTATTTATGTATTGAAGTGAAAAGGTGATCAGGGTACTAGGGGTGAGAAACGCTTGGATCCACACTCTGGTTCTGAAATAGGTAACCTTAGGAAAGACAAAATTGGGGTCATAAGATATGGGTAATAATACATAGCCCATTAAAGTGTAAGAATTTGATGAGTTATTAAATACAAAGTTAACACATGCAGAGAATAGTGCCTGGTACACAGTAAGCATACAGTAAGTGTGGTAGGTAAAATGTCTAAAGTTGAATATAGTTTGAAAGTCATAAGCAACCTGAACCCCAGCCTGGATCCTAATTCCAAGTCTGAGATAACGTAACTTTAGGAAATAAAAGATCTGGATGTCATATAAGATGTGGATAGTAATGATGTTTTACATGTAGAAAACAAACAAAATGACAATGATTATGCCAAGTTGTGAGGTTAAAAATAGTGTGTACAGTGGGAAGAGTGTTGATCAGAGTTCGGATGTTTGTGTTTTTATGTTTTTTGTGTGGGTAGTTAACTTCAGTCTTTTTAAGTATACATGATTAATATCCTAGGTTGATCGCTGGAAAAGGATTAAACTAGCCAGAAAAAAATTGGATTTTAAAGTAAAAGAAACCTCAGCCATATTTTGTTTGTAGGAGACATATTTAAAACAGGACACAAAGTTCTGCAGCTGTAAGCATAACAGTGTACCTTAAAATGTTCCATGAAAAACTAGTCTCAAAAGACAATATATGTTACCCTCTTGTGAAGTTCAGAAACAAGGTAAATTAACCACTCTCCAATCCACATCTCTTACTTTGCTTATCTTTTACCAAATTCAGCCTCCCAAGCACTATTTAGGTCCAGAGTGCAAAATCCAAGCCACCCTCTTTCCTTAGAGGTTGCTCAGTCTGGTATGCTTTGATACTCTCCTGAGAAGCATAGAACAGAAGACAGAAGAAATACCATCCCTCAGAAAGTATACCTTCTCCAAGCCATGTGTAGCCAAAAGCAGAACCTGTTTGCTGGACTTGGAATTGTAAGCCACGGAATCCCAGAGGAGTCACTGGGGAAGATTTTTCACTAAGGAGGTGAAACTAGACCCCTGGATTGGAGCTTAAAAGATGACCAGGAGGTGTTCCTGGAAGTGAGAATAGACTGTACAAGGCAGAAATAGGCTGTGGCCTGGACTTGGTGAAAAGACTGAATGGTGGAGTATTTGCACAAAGGACAGATAGCAAAAGAATGATCGACAAAGGCTTGTCAACACCAGAATAGCTTAGAGACCCCCGAAAGTTTCTGAAGAAAGCCCAGAGTGCCTTTCAAGATCATCATGCCACTAGCCATGTGAAAGGTGGATTGAAGTGGACCAAGTAAGAAATACAGGTAACCTGAATTAAGGCAGTACGAGCCCAGGAAATGGAGAAGCAGAGACTCATGAGAAACAATAGCTCAGCGCGTGTGATGGAGGTGGTTTTGCCACCCGCCCTGCCTGGTGGGTGCTCCATGCATGCCCTCTCTGGGCCGAGGGGGAGTGGAAGCAGACTGCCAGCAGGACTGGGGGAAGAAGGAACAATCCACTGGGAACTGTTAGGAAGTGAGCACTTAAGATGGAGCTTCCACAGTCCACAAAAATGGGACAAGGCTGCACCACCTACAAACCTATCACTGCAAGGTCCAGGCTCCCTACCCGGCCCTGCCTGTCCACCCTACCACATTAAATTCCCTGTTCAGGGCTCTTGAACAAAAATTCTCCCTACACTGGCCCTTAGCTTCCCAAAGAACCCAGTTCTGATTTTCCTGACAAGGACCTTCAAATGCTAATCCATCTTTATCTATTCCTCAAGTCATTTCCCATCATTTCACTGACCTTAGCCACTCTAATTAGTCCTTCCAACCAGCCCTACTAAGTCATGGGCCACCACCCTTGTTTCTCACTTAGTCCCTCCTCCCCGCAGAAGCTATTCAGCACCAGTTAGCCCATGTTGATGAACCTAATTCTAATGGTAGCTCTGATAGAGAACATTAGTTTCATAGGCATAAATGGTATGTTCCTATGCCTTCCTTGAGGGGCTCCTATTAACAGATCATGGGTATTTTGACCTTAGAATACTTGTCAGTGGATGGCCTAACCCTACAGTACCCTGAGCTCATGGACACAGCATGTCCATAAAACCTTGATACCAGGGACATCCTATAGGTACACATTGACTCAAAAGGGAGCATAATCCCATAGGAACACATCATCCCCAGATATACTGACTGTAAGAACTCTGGACTACTTGGCCCACTGGGTAAATCAATACCAAGTGGCAGTCAGTCCCTGAAAGCATCTTACGGACACACGGACCCTGTGGATAGTGAGCCCGTGTACAGTAATGCTGCTCTACATTAATATTTACTGAGTTCCTATTATTTGCCAAATAAAATGCAAGCACCAGGCAAGTAGACAAGCACCCCATGATACTGGCCTCAAAGAGTTCACTTTTAAGTGGGAGAGCAGAAAAGCACAGTCAGTTGCACAACCATGCTGGATCGAGCATTTACTGAGCGGCTGTTAGGCTGGGCCGTTTTTACTGTCTTCATATTACAGAAAGCTGAGGTTCAGAGAAGTCGGGTACATTACTTGAGGTTATGAAATCAGTAAGTGATGAAATGGATTTGAACCCAGGTCTGGACCTTTTTTCCCCTCTGTAGCCCTGTGCTCCACAGTTAAGTGGCCCAGTAAAATAATACACAGCAATGCAACATAAGAGTGTATTGTAAGGATTGACTAGCTCTGTGAGAGGGAGTCTAGGAGGATTTTTGCCTGGAACAAGACCCCAGAACTGGTCTATCAGGAAAGGGAAAACAGGACAGGGAAAATGCATTAAAAAAGCAGTGTTAAAAAAAAAATCTTGTTCAAAACCTAAGGAGGAATATTCAGAAGCAGACTATATAAGGACCCTCAGACTAAAGACGTTGGGTTTTATCCTGAAGTTCTAGGAAGGCACCAGATAAGCAGATTTGATCAAATCTGGATTTCAGGATGATCACCTGGTGTTAGTACAGAGGAAGGATCAGAAGGGAGAGAAAGAAATCAGGTCGATGACCCACAGGACTGCTTTGTTTGGGAGCAAAGGTTAGAGCCCAAACTAGGTGGCAGCGGGGATGGTGACGGACTCAGACCCGAGCGTGTGAGGCAGACTCAGGGAAGGGCCTGGAGACTGGCTGACACTCGGGTGGTGAGAAATGAGAAGAGTCTAGGATGTTGCCTGGTTTCTGATAAAGGTGATCATCAGGATGGTGGTATACAGAAACCCTAGCTACTCCAGAGTGGTAGGATCCTGGAGAGTGCAGGGAATATGCCCAGAGTTAAGGCTAGAGGGCTAGGTTAGGACTTGTTGAGACATAACATGCCAAAATGAAGTCATTTGCCCTCAACAGCCAACTGAGACGTCATTACACCCTATCCCAGAAATGTGAACTTTTAATAGTCAATTTCTGGATCAGCGCTAGGAAAGCAATCTGCATGATAAAAGCCCATTCCCTCACAGGAACAGGATGTCCTAGCCTGAACCAACCCTTCCTTTTGCTAGTAACTTCTTCCCCTATCCTTCCTACAAAAACCTTTCATTTTGAACAACTCTGAGTACCTGTCTACTTGCTAAATGGGATGCTGCCCCATTCGTGACTGGCTTAATGAAGCCAGTTAGGTCTTCAGATTTCTTCAGTTGAATTTTCTTTAACCGACCAAACATTGAGGTCATAAATGCAACCAAATAATGGTGACAAACTGGAGAGACCCAGGTCAGGCTGCCCCAAGATGCATCACCATGCCTAATGATGACTTTGAATTAAAGTGACTAGATAAACAGTGCAGGAAGGATACAGTGACCCTCTGCCCCCAAACCGGGAAGTAAACCTCCCATGTGAAAGGTGCCCTCCCTGTCCCTGGAGGATAGAAGGTGTCCCTTCCACCAGAGAGGGAATTCAGAGCCCAGAAGTTTGCACAAACAAATTTTTGACTTTTCTACAAATTACTACAACCCAACCCGAATGCAATTTAGAATTCTTTGTTACTTGAAGCTTCCAAACATAAGTTTTCTTTGTCCTGTCAATTCCTCACAGATTTATGTCTCTCTGTCTAAATGTATAAAAACTGCCTGCCTTGGTCATTTTGGGTGGGGGGCGGGGAGGGAGTCTTGGTTTCATTATTGGGTCTTCATAAGTAAGTAATAAACTTTAGTTTTTTTCCTCCTGTTAATCTGTCTCATGTCAATTTGATTCTTAGACCAGCTAGAAGAACCTTAAGGGTAAAGGACAATTCTTCTCCCCAACAGCTGGCTTAGTTGGCAGGATAAACTGCCACTGGGTGTTTGCTCCAGTAATTCTACAGCTTTGATTCCTGGGTTATCTGCCAGCCAGCCAACAGAAGGTAAGATTCCTTACCATGTCAGCCTCCCTGAATCCAATGGAGTGGGAATGGTGAAAATCTTTGTTTCTCTCTCTAAATTTGGATAGCAGGAGAAAATACTGGTGGGACTAGTTGGCTTAGCAACTCTTGGTAAATTTGGTAGAGTATTAATTTTACTGATCCATTTACTCCCAAAGATGGTTGTTGTTTTCTCTGTGTCTTTCGTATCAGTTGCCATTACCCCACCCCATAGGGGCCTTTGTCATCTCAGCACTCTTTGCCTGGGCTGAGAAGGAGAAGTTTCCTCCTCAAGGTTCTAGCTGGTCTGTTAATCAAATTGACATGAGACAGATTAATGGGAGAAACAAAGTAATTGAGAAGTTCTGTTTGTAAGGAATTCTAAACAGCATTTGGGCTGTGGTAGTAAATTAGTGAAAAAGTAGTAAGGTTTGTTCATGCAACCTTCTGGGCTCTGAATTCCCACTCTGGCAATAAAGATATCTTTCTACCTGCAGTACAGGGAGGGTACCTTTCACATGAGAGATGAATTTCCTAGTTTCGGGGGGAAAGGGGAATAAAAGAAGGTCAGAGTATCCCTCTTGCATCAGCTGTTTCTCCAGGTGCTTTGATTCAGAGTAATCAGTATGCCAAAATGGCACATCTGGGGGTAGCCTGCCCTTGGTCCCTACAATGCCCATGTAAGGAAGCCTCCATCATAACACCCAAAGGCCAGAGTTTGGAGAGCCTCTGGGTTGGAGCACAAGAATGTAACCAGGAGCAAGGGGCATGCCAGGAGGTGGCACCCCCTACCCCACAGGGGCAGGAGCTCCCTTGCCGCAGGCCCCCCAACTGCACCCTTTATCTGGCTGTTCATTTGTATCCTTTAGTGTCCTTTGTGATGTCAGTAATGGCATTGAACTGTTTCCTTAGTTCTGTGAGACACTCTAGCAAACTAATCAAAACCCATCAAATGAGGAGGGTGTCTATGAGCCTCTAATTTATAGCTGCTCAGTAGGAAGCATGAAGTTGGTGATTGGGAGTCTGGGACTGAGCCCTTGACCTTGGGATCTGATACTAACTCCGGGTAGACAGTGTCAAAATTGAGTTAAATTGTAGGACACTCGGTTGGGGTCCGAGAATTGCTTGGTGTGGGAAAATTACTTGAACATCTGGTTACGGAAGTGTTTGATATGAATAGTAAATGTGGAGATGAGAAAAACAGGATTTTCCTGTTCACCCTCTTCAATCCATTCTCCTGGCAGCAGCCACACTGCTCTTGTAAATCTGATGAGGACATACCTAAATGACATCTCTTCAGAGGTGTTGCGTTGCCTAGAATCAAATCCACGCCTCCTACCGCCATCGGCGAGGCTCATCATGACCTCGTCTGACTCTCCGGCTCCGTCCCTTAAACTCCCCGCCTGGGCTCCCACTGCACTTGCTCTGCTCTCTGTCTAAAATGAATGCCCCTGTTTCTGGCTTAATTTCAGGTCTTAGTCTAGCTGCTGCCTTCTCTTGGAGGGTGTTCCTATTCCATGATCCCAAGACATTCTCCTATCTTAGCATCTGTCATACCATTTTGGACTTTTCTACTTACCCTTCTAAAAAACAAAACTTAACTGAATATATTTTAAAGAGCCTGTTGGCTCTATTCAGTGACTCATGAGTCAGGTAGCATCCTGTCTAGCAGATAGCAAGGAGCTCCAAGGAGCCATACAAAATGAAAGACAGAAAGAAGCAGAAACAAGGAAGTTATGCTAGTAAACAGTGGATTCATTGTGGCAAGGTTACTTTCCTTTTGGGGAAGTCAGGGGTTTATGGGGCAGATTACATCCCTGGTGCTGACGAGGTGATTCCTGACTGACTGGTTTAAGATTACATTTCTAGAAGAGGCCCAAACTGTAATTAAGTCTCCGTTGGGTGATATGGGCTTAGCATAAGCAACTCCACTTTGGGCCTGTTATCTTGTTTTTAACACCCTCTGTTAGAGCACAGTCGGATGGCAAAGATTGTCTATTCTGTTGAGCGTTACGTTCCCAGATCGTGGACACAGAATAGGTTCTCAGTAAATGTTTGCGCCTTGTATAGATGAATGGGTGGCTTGTAAGATAATTGCCATGAGGCACTCTGGGCATGTAAGTTAATTGAGAGGCATCAGGGTCATTTGGAGACGGTCTAGCAACAGGGAGCCCACCAGCCATTAGGTTGTTTGTTTTACTCATTCTTCAAGTTTTTAATGATGCTTAGTATGCACCAGACATCTTGTTGGGCACTGGACATTTAGAGGTAAACCATGTTCTCTGCCCTCTATGGGTTTCAATCTTACGTGGGAGACCTACAAAAATAAACAATTCTGACAAAAAAGAATAATTGCTATAAAAAAATTAGTAACAAGTCTTAGAAAGACATTGTAGAGGACATGCTTAAATCTGCCTGAGGGTCAGAGGAGGGAATTCAGTCTTGACAGCCGTTGGGAGTTGAGTAGACACAGAAGAGGAGGAAGAGTTTTGAAGAACAAGGAATGAAGAGCAAAATACTATTAATTTTACAAATGGCCCATATGTAGAGAGTTGTGTTTCCAAGGATACACAGTCTAGAAGTAAAAATAGGGTTGCAATAACAGCCACAACACAGTATTTCTGTCACCCTGCTTCTGCTTTCTCTGTGGGAATGCCTGTTTCCTCAGATCCTCCCAAAAGTTGTCTGGGGTGTCTCACAGGTCCTTTAAACCTAGAGTCAGTTTTGTATTTTGAAATTTTAACTAAATTTTATAAAATAAAAATTTTAACTTTACATTATAAAATAACAATTTTCCATGTCATTAAATCTTCAAAAACCTTATTTTGAATAGTTCCATTAATTTCTGTTATGTGGACAAACATTTATTTAAACAATTTTGTAGTGTTGGACATGTGGGTTGTTTCCAATTTTGTGCTAATACGTCATTCCATGGTGAACAACTGTGTGCAGACACGAATAGCTAAGTTTCTATTTCTTTGGATAACTTCTGTACCCTACTCTGTGTCACATGTTGTCACCTGGGAAGCCCACACAGTGCCACTGAATCTCTGAGTGTACAGGAGACCATTATGAAGGCCTCCCCAGCTTCTGCTTGCCTCCTGTCCACTGTAGAGGGATGGAGTGGGAAGCTGAGAGGAGACCAGAGACACTATGACCCCACCTCTGCCCTCCATGGGTCCGTAAATGCCACAAACCTGTCCTCCATCAGCCCAAACCAGACTCCTCTTAACTCAAGAAAAGTAGCTTTGGAGAGTAAGGGGGATTCTAGGGACATGGAAACTTGAATTCAATTCCCTTAACCCAGCTTATCTTCTCTATGGAGCCTGTGGACTACTTGGATGAAAGAGAGGCCCGGGGCTCTGCTGGAGTCCTGGAGAGAGAATTACTTAGGGCTTTGTCCCTGGTGGGCCAAGGGAGTACTGGGGGGCCCGTTCAGAGAAGGCTCTAGAAAGGACCAGAAAGCTCTGGATCCTATGGAGAATGTGGCCCACAGCCATTGGTGGACCCTTGAGGAAGCAAGTATGGGGTCCTTATCCTGGCTGAGGAAGATTGAACAGGTAAACTGAGTTTTCCCCTACCAAGTCAGCAAATGTGAGACAAGGGCATCAGCCCAGGATTAGCATCTCGCTTGCTTCTGCCTGGCCCATCCTAGGCAGAGAAACCATTTCTCCTTCCAGTACCCGCGGAACTACCAGCAACAGCCGGACTTAACCCCAGCAAGCTCACTCAGTCCTCCCTAAAGAATCAAGGAATCCATTTTTACTGAAGTTTACTTGGCACAGCCTGTAACTATGACACTGGGTTCTGAACATAATCTGATGAAGAAATTAGCATTTCCCCCACATACTAGCCATGATCAACATTTCCAGGAATATTCAAAGAGGGCCCAGTTGCTGGGACTGAGTTGCTTCTCATCGTAATGTCTAGGAAGCCAGGCACACTCAAGTAATGAATGTCCTTACAGGGCTAACAAAATTTCTTTTGTTTCCCTTCTCCCAGTGATGTCTCCCAGAAAAGAAAACAGTTTAATTTGATGATGTTTTAGGCTGTGATTAGGTCTGTTTGTTCCATGATGGAACATGTCTGATCTGTCCTTGTCTGTCTTCAGCCTCATTGGGGTTGCCAGCCCTATGCCTATGTCTCTGCTCCATAGTGATGGTCATCAGTTTTTTTAATGGTCTCTGCCCCACGCAATGCTGGTCCTTCTGTCCGTGATAACAACCCACCACTAATCCCCTGAGGAGCTCTGCTCTAAGCCTGAGGCTTTCTGAGTCATGGCCACTAGAGGGCACCCTCGCACCTCTTACAGGTGATGAATCAGTAATGGCCAGTGAACTAACTGGTTTCCTTAGTTCCATGAGAAACACTAGCAAACTAATCAAAACTCATCGAATGAGGAGGGTGTCTGGGAGCCTCCCATTTACAGCTGCTCGGTAGGAAGCATAGGGCATTCGGTAGGAAGCATAGGTTACCAGTTCCCATTCCTTGTTTTCTGAGCACTTTTTCAAGGTCCCGGTACAGAAGAAGCATGTTCTGCTTTGGAGAGGCTCATTTGGTATCAAATGAGTGACCAGAGCTTCTGGAGATGTTTCTTTTGGTTACCTTTGAGCCACAGATGATGACATCAACGTATCTCTATCCCCATCCCAAAATCACTAAATAACATATACTCATTTCCAAAATGTGGTTTGGGAACAGTTTTAAGTACATTTCCTACGGCTGACTCCCCATCCAATCAGGTTGTAATCTACAAACCCCTGTATGTAAAAACCCTAGAGCTGCCACTTCCCAGGAGAAACCCTGGCCTGGACCTTGATGACCAAAATGAGGTTTCTGGGGCTTTCTCTCCAGGGAAGGAGTGGCGCCAAAGCTAGCGTATAATCCTGGGGCCCTTATGGAAAAAACAGGCCTCTCCACATGGTACCAGAATTTTTGGAGGTGAGTGAAGAACCCTCACTAAACTCTGAAAATTGGAAGGAGATGGTACAAGGCAGGATCATATCTAAACTTTCCTTTGTAAGACTGCCCAGCTGATTGGGGGAACAAGAGATGGATTAAAGTAAGGGTTGAGAATGGAAACCCCAAATTTAGACCTAAAAATTCTGCTGATGTGGGAACATACTTAGTTTGAATCCCTGAAAACAGAACACAGAAAAGCATTCAGGGACTTGGGGGAAGGTAGTTTATGTACAAGGCAATCTGTATTAGATTCCTAGTGTTGTCATAAAAGGTACCACAAACTTGGTGTCTTTTAACAAGAGAAGTATATTCCCTCACAGTTCTGGAGGCTAGAGGTCTGAAATTAAGGTGTTCACAGAACCCTAGGTGGAAAATTTACTGTTAACCTCAGGGGAAAATATCCCTCTGAGAATCAGGACCTCTAATCCAACAAAGACAGTCAGAGAAATGGGAAACACGGTTTCTCCAATGCCCTCTGAAGCCTCTGGAGGAGGATCCTTCTTCACCATTTCCAGCCTCCAGCAGCCCCAGGTATTCCTTGGCCCATAGCTCCAGCATTTCAATCTCTGCCTTTCTCCTTATGTGTCTGTCCAACTATCTCTCTTCTTATAACAACACCAATCATGTTGGACTAGGGCTTAGCCTAATGACCTCAATGTCATTACATCTGTAAAGACCTTATTTCCATATAAGATGGATATCTGTCTTATATCCATCCTCACAGATGGGCCTTATATCCATATTCACCGGTACCAGGGCTTAGGACTCCACCGTATCTTTTTGAGGGGACACAGTCAACCCATAATATTATCCAAGAAGCCAAAATGTGACAAAGGGAAGAAAACCAATCTAATCTAAGGTATTAAGCTGGTTGTTTACATTCTACTGAGAACCTCTAAGGAACTATATAAAAGACCCTTCAGAATTCTCCCATTGAAAAACTTCAAGGCTGGGACATTTAACCAGTTCTCCCATTGGCTGAAGAATTTCTTAGGAAGTTAACTTCCTCATAGCTGTAGGCTGCATCAACAGGTGGGGTGAGCATTTGAGATGAGGCTGAGCAGTGGGCATGGAGCTGTCCACAACCACGGTGCTGAAGTTGGGGGGGGCCATGTGCTCTGGCACAGGGCACCAATGTGTCTGCATAGGGGCACCCCTGGCATTGCTCAGATCTCATACCCCACAGTAACTAAGCCCACTCTGTCATTGACTCTTTAAGGCAGTGGTTAGGTGCAAGCCCCACCCCCCTTTTTTTTTTAAGAAAGGTGCTTTCAACAGGAGGGTTTGTGGAATAAACTAGTTTCCCTGCTACAGCTGCTCCTAAGCCACAATTAATATTCATCATCTCCTTCCCCACAACCCAGACATCAAAGCTGGGCTGGACTGCTTGTCCTGGGAGTCTGAGTCCTTGGCTGCTTTGCCATTATCAGGCTTTGCTGGCTATGATTGCCTAGTTGCTGTCATCATCAGGCCTGAAAGTACCAAAAATCTCTCTGGCACCCAAGTTTCAGGTGAATCCTCCCTGATCCCATTATGCAGCAACAGCCTTAGCTCTTCTGAATAGTTAGGGATAATTGCTCCCTCCAATACGATCACTTTTTCCCTAATGGTCCATGAGCATGAGGAGCCCAAGGTGGAAAGCTTCCTGTTAACCATTGGAAGATGTACCCCTGAGAATCAGGACCTCTAACCCAACAAAGCCAGTTACAGAAATGGGAGACAGTTTTTACAGGCCCCTTGCCAGAGTGATGATAAAAGGGCCAATCCTGTTTTCACCGCTCGCTTACATGGCTCTGTATCTAACTACTGGGGACATAGCACTATATTTCAGCTGACAATTTAATGCATACATGACATCCTGGAGAACAGTGACCTAATCCATAGGGTGTCATCCCAAAGCTGGCTCCTTAGTTGAGCCTTTAAAAGGCCACTTCCACTTTCTACCCTTTGCTTCCAGGTAATGAAGTATATAGTAAAACCCCTTGCTTACAAAACCACTGTCACACATCCTTTACCGTGAACTACACCCTCTACTGAGACTTCACTGTATGGGATCCCAAGTTGATAGTTAAGATATCCTGTAAACCACTGGAGAAGCACCACAGTCATGGGAAGTAAATCCATATTCAGAAAAGATGTCAGTTCCAGGAAGGACACATTGACGCCCTCCCCAGGGTGGAAGGAGTCTAATGTAATGAACTTCACTACCAAGCACTGGAGCAGTTCCTCAAGGACTGATACCACCAGCCTCTGTGACTGCAGGCTGAGCTTCCAGCAGCACTAGGTCAATCAGCCTTGGTGAGGCAGAGCCCCTGTGCATTGACCTCTGCCACACT
>JAVSCE010005387.1:0-38554 GCA_032199065.1 Smutsia gigantea | reverse complement strand
AAAAGCTTGCCAACCCTCATTTAAGAAATCACATGAATAAATAATCATCTCCAGTTCTTATGGAACAAGGTACACGTATCCAGGGATCAACAGCCATTCACTGAGTTCTTAGGGCAAACTGGAGAATGCACTAGCATTTTATCTATATCATCACATCATAGCGTCCAAACAACACCATGAGCACAGAACTGTTATTTTCCTCATTTTGTAGATGGGGAAACTGAGGCTCAGAGAAGTTAAGTCACTTGCCCTAGGTCACACTGCTAGCTAGTGTGATTTCACCCCAGCTATCTCTCATTCCAGAGCCTGCTTTCTTAATGACAATGTCAGAATTTTCCAACTCCTGTCTCTCATGTACCACCCTCATAATTTATCTCCACATTCACATCCCCTTTACTATTCTTTGCTATTTTTTTTCCTTTGAATAATGGATTGTCATGTCATTTGTTCCTTTAGCTCATTCTGGGAAATTATATACAAATGGTTTGGATTTGATATGCTGGTCATATGTACTTTTAAACGTTTTTTTTTTTTTGGAGTTAATGGTAGATTCACATGCAATCGTAAAAAATAATACAGAGAGATGCCATGTACTCTTTACCCGGGTCCCACAATAGTAACATCATATATAACTGGAGTACAGTACAGCCAGAAAACTGACATTGGAGCAATCCACTGACCTATTCAGATTCACCAGTTTTACCTACATTTCTGTGTGCAATTTTATCATGTGTACATTCATGCAACAGCCACTGTAGCCAAATATGCAAGAGCTCCAGCCCAAGGGCCCCTCGTGTATCCCCTGCTCTTCCCTCCCTCTTCCCCTGACAAACCCTAATCTCTGTCCCATCTTTCTAATTTTGTCTTCACAAGAATGTTACCTAAATGGAGTAGGGTAGCTTTTGAGTAGGTAAGCTTTAAAGGTTGACTTTTTTCACTCAGCATCATTCTTGATATATATATATATTTAATTCACCATGAAATAACTACATAGCTTTTAGGAGTTAAAAAAAAAAAAGAAAGAAAAGCTGACTCATGTTAAAATTATGTTGAGTGTCACCCATGCCCATACTTTGGGAAACCCTGCAGTAAGCTGTTAATAATGCCCGACAGACAATAAGGAGATAGATAATGCAGACATAAAGATTTCACAAACAAAAGTGTCTAGACCAAGGTGCTTCACAGAACTTTCTGTGAGGGTAGGGATATTACATGTCTGAACTGCCCACTAGACTCATGTAGCTACTAAACACATAAAATGTGGCTTTGAATAAATAAAGAAAATTTTCATTTTGTTCATTTTAATTGACTCAGATTTACATTTAAATAGCCACAGACGACTAGTGGCTTCTGTCTTGGATGGTGCCACTCTTCTAGGCAGTAAGGATAAAACATTACATAGAAGTAGGTAAGTTTTTTGTTTTCTTATACTTCCACACAATGGCAACCTGAAAAAGGAAGAATCTTTTAAAATAGTCTTCTAAGGGATTTATTTGTGAGGATCTCACCTTGTTTTATGAGTATGCATGTGGCTAAGTCTTAAATATTAGGTCTCCAGACACCCTTGCTGATTCTGGCTGTTCCAAAGCTCATCACCAGTTAGCATGCACAGCATACCTGAGAGACCCAGCTCCCAAGGTTCCTGCTTTTATATAGGTTCCAGCATGTCCCTCAGAACACAGGGCTGAGTGACAGAGCCTTCAGACATGCCGTCATAAATTAACTCAGACACATTTAGCACATGCTATTGTAGATTTTGCAAAGGGCATGAAAAGGTCCCATTGATGATGAGGGATTCCTTGTGCCGGGCCTTCTTCAGGAAGATGCACATTTCAAGCAACTGCTGGTGGTGATATTCATAAATCCTTGCTGATTAACAGGACCTGCCCCTGATGAATTTAGTTTGCACCACTGGTCTGGAACAAGGGGCATCGCTGGAAGCTGAGTGCCTGAGGAGAGGCAAGAATGTTGAGGTTTCAGGGGTTGTTGGCAGCAGTGTCACAGAGAAGGAGAGAATGGCAATGACAGTTTGGATGCTTGGAGACATTTTTCTAAAGAGTCATTTGGCAAAGGAAGTAAAATCCATGGGAGGTGGGGTGGAGTGGCCTGCTGGAAATCTTTGCCCAGAGCCAGGTCTGTTCCTGGAAATAGGAAAAAGAGTGGTCCGTATCACCTTCTTAATTCTTTCAGCCTAAATAACATGGGCAGCAAAAGCCAGCGTTTGTGCATTAGCCATCCACACACTCAGAGACATGTACCCCTCCAAACACAACACTGGCATGAAGGTCGTTCCTCTGGCCAGTCTCTTATTTCGCCTAACTTCACGAATCTGTAAGGCGTTAGCAGTTGCAAGAGATTGATATGATAGTTTGTGAGTAATTTGGATGAACTCTAACACTAATGCAGTAAAGTATTTTAATTTTAAATGTGTCCAGAAAATAATTGAAATTCTGGCTTAGCTTCATCATAATGCAAACTGCTGGGTATATTTAACAGCTGACTAGCTTAGCATGAATATTGCTTTAGAAATGGGGTCATATTGTTTTTACCGAACAATATTGCTCTCAAACACGTTTAGGAGGGGGAAAAAGCAGGAGATGATGAGTATACTTTCAACCTTTCTGTCTCTTTCTATCTGTGTTTACTATGGTGTTTTAGGCATCGGTGTTTGAAGGCAATTGCGGAAGGTGCTGGCATTTAAAACAGACGTGGTAATGAGCCCTTGGCCGGCAGCTTCCTCCTTATTACTACCATCACAAAGATCTTGGTTCCCCATCAATCCATTTTTCTGTAGCCTGGTTAGAAACGAGAGCAGTAAGACCATCCCCTGCTGCCCACAACAGATGTCACTAAGAGGTGGCCCCCTGTAGCTACTAAAGAATGTTTATTTTTAAATGTAGACTTGCCAACATTAAAAAAAAATGAAGATATCACATGAAAATCCAGATTTATGAATGTTCCTGCAAAGTCAGAGGATTTGGCAGTGTTGGTCCTGCCTCCCCCCTGGGTGACGATCCTTGAAGCAGAGCCGATGCTGTCACCTTGAGATGCAGGAAAGGCAATCCAGTTTACAACCATTTTCTCCTGGCTTGTATTTAATTTTTCCTCTCTAGTCATTGGAGTTTCTGATTCCCACTGCCCAATGTAATTTTCCAAGCCCTTTACACACAAACATGAATTGTGCCCTACACTGCATCAGGGGTGCATGATTGACCCATAATGTCTGTCAGCAAACTTTCTGTATGAAGGATCTGTTGGTATGCATTTCAGACTTTGTGAGACATGCCGTTGCTGTTGAACCTACTCAACTCCGCTGCTACACCTGAAAGCAGCCCTCGAGGATACGTGAATGAATGGGTGTATCTGTGGTCCAGTAAAATTTTATTACCTGAGAACAGGTTGATCTAAAAGCTATAGTCTCCTGACCCATGACATAGGAGGAAAAAAACTGGCCCTATAGTATCTCTGTAGAGGAGTTTTTCATCTACAGAGCGCTTTAACAGAAAAGGGACTAATTCCCCCAGTGGCGGTACTCAAACTCTAAAATCACCATTTTGAAGCATGTATGGGTATGTGTACATACAATTGTTTAGTGTGTGTGTATACTTAACTCATTCCACGTTTTGTTCATTCTAAAACTATTTACTGACTCCTAGTAGTTATTTGCTTGCTAGTATCATTATTGCAAAAGGCTTTACTCTGAGAAATATGGAAAGAATTTAAAATCTGTTCCTTCATGGAAAATTGGCAAAGATGGGTAATTCTGATGGTGGAGGTAAATAGATTGAGAATGAATCATCATGGCAAGGCAAAAGCTGAGAGACCTCATTGTTCTTCATTTTGGAGGGAAACACGTTTCCTGTCTTATCTCATAATCAAGCTTCACCTTAGCTTTCTAGTTGGTGCAGATATGAATGCCAGCTCTTTCCCCCACTGTCTTTTGAGCATCGCTTAACAGATCTTCAGTTTCCTTTTTCAAAAATGAAAAGTTAGAACCAAGTCAGAGGTGTCTCACTGGTAACTTTGGGCCAAATCTGGTTCATATACCTATTTAACTTAGTCCAGAGTATTGAAAAATGAAATGTGAATTAGTTATTGACCTTGGGAATTCAGAAGAGTTCACAAAAGAATCATCTTTTTGGGTTTTTTTTTGAACAATTTGAAGATTTGGACATACATTCCTCCACATATATAATTGGCCGAAGCTGAGTGTAGGCACCTACTTTGATATTATGAGCTCTTTACGAGGCTTTCTTTACGCACAGAAGTTGCCTGTCCTAATGAGTCTTTGAGTTTGTTTTTGATCAGATAATTTATAAGGTCTTCTTTAGGACTCTACTTTTAGGATTCAAGTCTCTCCAAGTAAGGCAATAGTCACAAATTGCCAGCCATAACATCTCCCAAACTTTGTCAATTCAAGGATGAGGAATGATGATCCAACCAATACAGCAGGGAGTTATAGTGCTGACTATGGTTCAGGTACAAATCTAATACAAAATGGAGAAGTGGGATGAACGTTACATTTCAGCCCTTCTTAAATGCAGGAGAAAAAAGCAACAATAATGCTTGCTTTCTGTTCCAGGATGTTTAGCTCCCTGAATTTTATTTCTGGTTGCTGGCTAAATTGTTCATGTGTGTAAAAAGCCAGAGGGAGGGATATAGAAATGGATGGATGAGGATATCAGATTTTATGGGGGAATTCATAGCATTTCACATAGACTTTTGCCTTTATCTAGAAATCTTGGGCCAATGGAGAAATGAGTAAGTGGTGTTTTGTAGAAATACTGAGAAAAGGCCTCAGAGAGCAGGACACAGTAAGAGCTTTTTTTTTTGTAAACCATAACTGTTTTTCTATTGAAAATGGCTACTCACCATGGAGCTAGGGGCTCAGCAGGTGGTAACCCTCATTTTGACCAGTCTTGTTTTGAAGCAGCTGATTCAGTATACCGGACTGATTAAGTTTATAATGGGTAGTCCATATGACTAGACTAATCTATATTAGACTATATAAGGAAGTCTCTGAAGCAGGATGGCAAACTCAGATGCTGAACAGGGACCAGGAAAGTAACACTACATCACTTAAAAAATATGGTGGAATATTCTTCATTTCCATTAAGGAAGTTGCTCACTCCCATTTTTCTTGAAAGCTCTGTTATCTTACTTTTAAGAGACATCACTAGAGGAAACACCTCTTTTTCTTTATGGAAAGAATGATAAAAACACAGTAATAAATAGCTACTGGTATTTGGACTCAGGGAGACAACAGAAATAGGGGGGGGACTAGGAACAATGGCTGAGTACCTGCTCCGTGAGAAGGGGGTGGCCACAACCCCGCTCTAGGTAATCTTGCTGTGTGCAAATGAAGAACCAAGGTGGCTGAGTTTTGGATTTTGCAAAAGAATATGGGGAGTTGGATTTTTATGTAGAATTCCTGACCATTAAATTTTGGCAACAGTATTTATTTTATTATTATTATTGTTACTAGTGTTGTTATTATTTAGTGTTTTGTGTGGGCCAAACAAAATTAAGTCCACAGGCCAAATTCAATTGCCTCTTTGCCAACTGCTCCAAAGTTTGATTTGCTTCACGCACCTCAGTGTTTCCCATCTCTGGGTTTGCATCATAACAGATGCCAGCAGACCATGTGGATGGTTGAGCAGACACACAGCTCTGTCACTTGAAAGCTACTCAAAGCAAATGTTCTAAATCATAGGTCAGAGGCCCTCAGCTTATAGACGCAGTCTTTAGAAAACAAACTTAATGCAGAATTAAAGACAACACTGTGCCTTGAAAGAATCCAACTTGAGACAGCTGGCCTCGTGCAATCTGCCATTGACACATCCCTTATTTGAGCCTCGGCTTTCTTATTCTTAAAAAGGAGAAGTTTCTCCCAAAGTAAAATATGAGGCTGTGTTGTTGGCTGGAAAGAACCTGTGACTTGGAGCGTGAGTCTGAGTCTTCTCTCCAACGTTAATTAGGTTTTTGCATAACTTCCTCAGCCTTAGTTTTTTGTTGGCAAAATGAGGTCAGAGCCAGCAGCAATATCACAGGATTCTGTGAGACTTAAATGAGATAATAAGTATCTCCGTGGAAACCAGGGGTTACAAGCTGGAGGCAGCGGGCCCTTGTAGCCCTCAAACTTGTTTTGTTTGGCCCACATATTATTTTAAAATTAGAAAAACTTCACATTTCTATAGATGTGGTCTGCCTCCTGACAAGTTCTGACATTGCTAGCCCTGTGGCATTGCCTGGCAGAGCTGCACCACGGCTGTCCCACTAGACTGAGCAGGAGGGGGGTCACTCATGGTCCCCACCCACCTCCTAAATTACACCCAGCTCTTCCCACTCACTGCCATTACCTGTCTGCCGTTCAAAGTTGCACCCTGGGAAACCATGGCACAAATGTTGCTATGCAAATGTCCATTTAGGTTGTTATTCTGATTATTGTTATTCTTTTCCATCCATGACCCCTTACTATTCACTTCTCTTGGGCTCAGTTATCTGGTCTTTAAAATGGGAGTGACAATACCTCATTTACCTGGAGCTAGGGGCTATCAGGTGGGGTGAGACCCCTTTTGCTCCCAGAGTTCCCAGTCTGTGGGGCATCTGACCAGCAGAGGGCGCTAGGACAAAAGGCTGCAGGTGGACCCACCTAGGAAGGAGCAGGCAGGTAAGGCAGCAGGGCAGGTAGGCGCTCTCACACTCTGCCTTTCACAAAGGACACAGCTCTACAGAGTGGTCATGACAGTGAGCAATTACTCCTGTATCGATACAGCCGCACATCACCAGCAATGTGACTTTCTGGAATATGTAATGCGACCACAAACTTTCAAATGCCGCAGCCTGACAATCAGACACTAAAAATAACAAATGGTCGGCTCTGGAACAGAAAGAAATGGCCCCTTTGGAAACTGGAGACAGGCCATTTTTGGCTCTGCTCACAGCCAGAGCCCTGCGCGAGGCGGTGGAGAGACTGTGCGAGGAGAACTCGCTGCCTTTGAACAGTGTGTTCACTTCTAGACAACTCGGGCCCGGCAAGATGGAGACAAATTGGAGCAAGTTCAGAGAGGAGCAAGCCAAAAGATTAAGGGGAGACAAGATTGATTTATAGGGAAAGATTAAAACAGCCCAACACATCTGAGCTGTCTTCTGTAGGTGACGAGTCTGGGAGTGACATGCTGGAGCTCCACGCACCTTTTAGAGGGGCAAACATCAGAGAGGAGGAATTAGCACAGTGTGAGTTGCTTTTAACAGCATTTTCTGGGATGATGTTGACAAGAGAAAAATGTTGGTGGCCAGTGAGAGCTGGTTGGGTCCCACCTATGCTTGGGAACCATTTATTGTCCTGACTGTGTCTGGCAGAAAATGAAATTTTCTAGCAAGGCACTCATGGCTTTCTGTGATCTGGCCCTGGCCCCTTTGTCTTGTCTCCCCCCATCAGGAGTTGGAAAGCTTGGGCGCCAGCGAGAGCCAAGCTGGAGAAAGGCTGAGCGGGGTCTGGAGGGAAGAGAGCAGCAGGACTAGTGGTCACAAAGCCAGAGCAAACGCCGGTGACGTGACTATGCCACTCATTCCAAAGAAGCCTGAGATACTAGTGTCTTATTAAAAAGTGAGCTGGGGCCCCCATTGCCTTCTCTTCTTTGTTCTCAGAAGCTGTTCCAAGTATGAGAAGGCCAGAGTGCAGAGCTAACGCTCTTCTGTCCTACAGGTTTGAGCCTCTGGGAAGCTGGCTGGACAAGCAGGTCTTAGCTAAAATAAAGAATCCTGGGAGATGAAGAGTCAGATAGCTGGGGCAGGCACCTGGGCCTGGGGAAGGAGGAGGAGGCAGGAGGTGTCACCTCCAAGGGGAAGGAGAGCATCAGATCCAGGACCTCCTGAAACACCTTCCTTCCCACCCTTATTACACAACGTTCTTGTGAAGAAACTCTCTTCCCCACTAATCTCTCCTGAAGAATAAATATCCAGGATGCTTCCATTATAGAAACCTGCTCATAGCTGGGAGCCTAAGAGGCTCAAGGAAAAAGGCAAATGCCTTGTGAAAGCAGTTCAACCACTCTCACACACCAGGTAATGGGAATCCAATGGAGTGGGTTAACCATAGAGGGCTAGTCAGAGTGCCTTTCATATGGCACATAACCATCAAAAATGCTGCTGTTGTCTATAAACTAGCACAATGTACCGAAATACTGAAAACGGGCACCATAATCATGAGATGAGGCGGGTGGGCTGGGGTGGCATGGCCCAGACGCATGTTCGCCGTGTGGAAGTGCAGGCTCAGTGCTGTTAGGTTTTCTCATTTTGTCCACAGAAGCCCTAAATTCAGGTTTTGATAAGCTAAGTTAAAACAGAACAAAACACCAAACAAAACCCGTGTTTCTGCAGGAGGATATACACCAAAGAGTCTGTCAGTTGGCATCACCTGGTCTTACTGTCCATCTGCAGTTTTTACCCTGCATTTTGCTTTCAAATGCCATGCCCTTCACCAAGCTTTCTTTAATCAAGCTCATTTCAACTGCCCTTTCCGCTCAGATTTAGGGTTCCTTATGATAATAATACAACAATAACAAGAGCATTTATCGAGTTTACTAAGCACCAGGGGGTGCAAAGCCCTCTCCATGTTCTGACACCTGGGTTCATTCCTTGTCTGCTCATATGCTAGCTTCCCTGAGCCATCTCTATGAATGCACATGCCCCTTCCCCCGCAGCCATGCCTTTACTCTTATTTTTCTTGCCCAGCATTTACTAACCTGACACAGTTTATATTAATTTAATTGCCTATTGTCTGCCTCCTCCCACCAGAATGTAGACACCCTGAGAGTAGGGATCCTGTGTGTGTCATTCACTGTTATTTCCTTAATACTTTGAACCAAACCTGTTACACAGTCATAAGTATTCAAGTATTTAAATGCATAAATTGGAATAATTTCATCTGAATTGGGCTACTTACCATTTGTTACTTTGTGCTGTTCCTTCTCATGTAAGTTTGGGGTCTTCCTATGAGATCTGAAGTAAGGCCAAGACCCATGGCTTATCTGTGCATGCCCCTCTCTGAGCACTTATGCAATGCCCTCCCCTTTAATAGAAGTTCAGGAAGTATCTGTTGGGTTAAATCATCCTTCCAGACAAAGGAGTCATGGGATATTATAAAGCCAGGTTGGACTTGGTCTTAGGAGGCATGGTATCGCTCTTTAGCCATCAAGATAACACAGAAATTCTGTTTGGACTCTTGTTCAGGTACTATTCAAACCTCAAGTGCAACCACAGAGTTTGGTTTATCAGTGTTTATTGCCATGAAATTGCAAAAAAAAAAAGTCCAATTAGTTCGTTGATTAAATTCTTAATGGTATCCCAAATGATGGTGTTATAAAAGAAATGAAGGCCATTTCTACCGGAAATATTTTCCATCAAATTTGTGTGTATATGTGTGTAGCCTAGCACCATGTTTTACTCATGGTATAGAGCTCAATTTTTCTTACTGACAGATGAATAAAATGTAAGCACTTTTTGCTGTGGATCTGATCAGCCATGCAGTCCTCTCAGTTCAGGCACAGAGCAATGCTGGTGGTCTGTGATCATGAGCAAACCTGGATGCAGCTAGAGAAGGAAGTTAGGCGCCAGCTTTTTCAAAGACTAATCCAGACTCCCAGTTGTCAGGTTTCTTTAGAGAGAGCCAGAAGGTACAATTCTGCATGGATTTTCAAGGCATAAGCAAGGAAATGGTAACAAAATTTCAGCTGAGATTCTCTGATGGCTAAACGTCCAGCCATATGCAAATTTACTTAAAAGTTTTTGTTTTCGCTTTTTTGGCTGTTTGCAACACATTGCAAAGCTCTAACTAAATGGAAACTGAAGCTGTATCCCCCATACTATCAATTACATATTGCACTAGGCATCTTTTAAAATTTTTCACAGGGTCCACTGCCCTTTTTTTGAATGACAACACCCTGGTTTGGATTTTGCTTTGGAGTAGAACCCACCCCACCCCAACTTTTAATCCGTGTGACTCAGGAGTCTAACCCACCCCTACCCACTTGGTAAGCATATGACTCAAGCCATCTCTTCAGAGAGCTCCATCCTCCTAGCTACAGTGAGTGGTCCTGAGATGGGCTTCTGACCCAATTCTAAAAAATAATAGTTGCGGAATTTCACTGGAATCACTGGGGGGAAGTAATCCTTCCTTTCCTGTTGGCTCTGAATCTGTGGGACTACGTCCATGAACAGAGAACCTTTTGAGAATAAAGCCAGCATAGAGGAAAGTGGTCTGACTCCTGAATGCAGCCATACCTGAAGCCAGTGTACCCTCACACTATACTGTTAATAAACACAATAAAGTCACTGTTGATGCCGGCTTGAGTTGGGCTTTCTGTCCTTTGACATGGAAACAGTCTTGACTATTATGTAAATTATATATCCTCAAAATGTGTCCTAAAGATTTAGAGTTCCTCTTGTAGGGGTTAAAAATTCAAGGATTAATACCCATTCCATTTCCATTTGAAAATTACCCTGTGTTCTGGTAAAGAATTACAAGAAAGACTTTTCCAGCAGGGATCCATTACGGTCCTTTGCTACAGCTTTTCATTAACTAGAGCCTATCCTAAACTAGTATTATCATTAAAGAATCCAAGTGACAAGAATTAGATTTCTATAAACAATCTTCCCCCTAAAGAAGCAACTTAGTGTCTGCCACTATCTTGTCATTGCTTATGTAACACTTTAAATTATTGCAAAGTCTGAGCTCTTTCATTTCTATGCTCCATGTGTCCAGTCACTCAGGGACTTCATGCAGGGATTCCAGGAAGAGGAGGACCGGAATGCAAGGGGTCTGCGTGGTGTGGACCCCTGAGGCCTTCTGCAAACAGGCTCTTCCTGACCTTGGTGAGAGTCAGCCTAGGTGGTTTTGATGTGATTTAAACTTACGCATGCAGTGCTGGTGGGGATGAGCTGGTTGTGAGACTTCCGTGGGCCCTTGGTGCTATTACCTCAAGGAATCCTTTGCACCAAAATACCATCAGTACTAAAAGTTATTCTGAATACTACTTTAAATGTGTCAACATTTGAATTTTTTCTACTGCAAGCAAAATTTAATAGATTTTTATGGGCCCTAAAATTTTCTTTTTTCTGGTGTGAGAAAAAAAAATCATTTTCTTGGACTTTCAAAGGTCTTTTCCCCCTCTGATTTTAAAAGAAATTCAAATACTTTTTTATAGGACCCTACAAGGTTCTTGGGCCCCACATCTCCTATGTGAAAAGGAGCCATGAGCTCTGGGCGGGGGCGTCTGCGGGGTTTCTGTTTTGTTTCACTTTGTTTCCTACAGAAGAGAACTTCTGTCTTTCATCAGAGATTTAATTGTAAAAGGAGATCTTGGATAACTGTTTAGTGACCTCAGGCAAGTCTGTTCAAGTCTCAGGGACTGTTTCCTCATATGTCAATTGATCATAATAATAGTCCCATCCTCATGTTATTGTGAGGATTACATGACTCAGTTCCAGTAATGTGCTTAGAAGAAAGTCTGGGACACACAGAAAATCACTTAATAAACCAGCTAACAACTACTACCCATACCACTGTTCTTAGTATTTCCAGACAGGTTCTCTGAGAGTATAATTATCCATTTGTTTTCTTCTCCTTTTCTCAGTTACCAAAGATTAATTGTTTCTTATAAAACATCCAAACACTGCAGAAACATTTAACATAGCAACTCAATTTCACATGTCCTTTCATCATCCTGCTGCCTAGACGTAACCTCGTAAGACTCTTGGGGGGGGAACAAACACACACAGTTCAAGGTCCTAACTACATCTTTCTAATTTGCTTCTTTTTCGCTTTGCATCACAGCAATGTTTCCAAGTTGGAACACACTCGGAGAGGGGATCGCCTTCCTCTCTCCAGGTGGCTTCCTGTGCCCGTGAAACAGGCTCTCCACTCTCTTGGGAGACTGGGGAAGGGTCTGATAGTCTCTCTGCCTCTTTCTGTTCAAGAGGGTCCATGTGTTCCGGGCCATTGCTCAACTGTTTCATCTCACAATCTTCCACGCATGTGCTTGACTTTTTCAAGTGTTACCCAGAAGGGCAGGGGGAGTATTAGGAAGCCTGTTTTGGCTCGGCTTCAAGCCAGCTTTTCCTAAGCAAAGCTGCTCCTGTAGTTCCACTTGGATTCTAGTGTTCATTTCTGGACTGTTTGGAACTACGATAGGAGGGCTTTCTGATTAGCCCTCTGAAGCCCAGACAACATAGGACCTGTACATACATAGTGCTGCATAGTATTTTTTATGGCTAGATGGTACTGAGTATCTCAATTTATTTAAGGAGGTCTCTAATGATGGACATTCAAATTATTGCCAAGATGTTGTAGCCCCAAAGAGAGGTCTGATGATGTAGGGGTCAGCCTAGGATCCTGCACTGCAGGGTAGAGCACTGAGAATAGACTGGGGGTTAAATAACGTGTGCATTTTAAATGTGTATATGCACTGTCATCGTTGTGTCATTGTTATTTTTAAAATGTATTTGTCACAGCTCAGAGAAGTAGATTTCATGCCAAGCCAAAATGGGTAGGTAGCGAGTGATAGATGGGTCCTCATGGGGGTAATGCTCTTTGGGAAAGGAAAGGCAGTGCATAATTAGAAATCCGGAGGCTCTCCTAGATCCGGTATGAAGCAGCAAAGAAATCCATAAGATGCCATAGAGCCCTCCAGTGTCACCTGCTGTGCTTGCTGAGATAAGGAAATTTACCAGACGATTGACGTTGCACAGCTAGGTGTTAAGGGGGTGGGGGAGGAGGCTCTAGAATTTGCCATTCTGTAGCTGTGTGACCTTTGGGGAGTTGGTTAACTGCTCTGAGCTCATTTCCCCATCTATAAAACCAAGATAACAGCAATAGCCACCCTATAGGGTTGTTCAAAATTACAACAACCCTAAAGGTTGCCATTGCATGCCTCAGCACAGACTGCCTAGCACCTGATGGGCACTGTAAATGTTGGGTCACATTACCAAGGGACTTGTGGGTAGACAATGTGTTCTCAGAAGATTTGATCCAACTTCCAACCCTTGGGGAATATTTTGTTTCATCAAGCCTCAGCTTCCTTATTTGCAAATCAGTGTTACTAATTCCTACTTCAAGAATTGACCCAAGGATTAAATGAGAAACATGGGCAAATGTCTGGCACAGAGGAGGCTAGTCAGTGTGATTTCCCATCTTCTCCATTCCTGCATCTACCCAAGAGAGAGAAAGTCCAGAGCAAAAGATGGCAATCAGATGGAGTGAACCTTTTCTCACTAGCACTACGGGTGAGATTATGGATAGAAAAGGTATTAGGGTAGTTTCCAGTGTTCACGTTAGGTTGTTCTTCATGGTTCATGGCTGCATTTTTTAAAACTAGGCATTTATATTTTCCAAAGAAACTGGTCTTAGGGATAATGTGATTCACTATTAACTAAGGGAGAAATTGGTGTTTGAACTCTTACACTAGAGCTATCTTTCAAAGGTCAGAGCTATTTGCATCTGCGTTATTTCATTGATTTTTGGACTTGATTCTCCAGCAAAGAGTAACACACCAATTAGAAGAGCTACAGCCCAGAATCAGAGATCTGGAGAAGTTTCCAGAGTTTAAGTTCCACAGTGGGGTTTAGGGTGATATCCAAATAAGTGGCAGTGGGCAAATCTGGGAGTCAAATCTGGCCCTTCAAGGGAGAACCATGATCCAGAGAAGGTGGGCAGCTAAGGGCATCTCACGTCTACTGGTCACAGGCTTCTGGGACTTCACCCACAATTCCTTGCCACCAAATGTCAGTACTTCAAAATATACCTGATTTAAGAAGGAACCTGTTACTCCCTCTCGATTTTAAACTACAGCAAAATGAGATGCTAGGCCCCAAAAAGGACTGCTCTTCTTGACTTCTCTGATCTCATTATTGGTGTGCATGGATTTCTCAGCTACTTCAGCTGCTTTCCAATTTCTCATTCTTCCCTCTCACTTCCCTTAGCTAGGGTAGCAGTGAACAATTGTGGCGTGCTTGAATTTCAAACAGGGCAGGCTGAAAGAGGAACAACTGTATGTTTATTAGGGCATCATTATCCCTCTGAACTGCATCATTTATATCCCTGGGAAGAGACCATGCCAGGTCAGGAGCAACAGTTTGAGTCGATAATTTGTCAGGTTGGAGCAGGTGGCAAGGAGTGGCGTAAGAAATCACCCGAAAGGCGCCACAAACTTAAATGGATGGAGGTGGAAGAGTAATAAGAATGTGATCAGTGAATCCACAAACAAGTGCAGATAAATCAAACAGCGCCAGGTGGATGGGAGCAAACTAGGAGAGATTCAAATTAGCAAGACCTGAACCTTGTCAAGGCAAGGTTAGGAATTCACCTCCAGTCACTGTTATCCACCCAGGGTTGGAGAAGTGCCCACAGAAAATGAATCTTTCCAGGGCACGGAGCTGGAATGGAAGAGATTTCCTAGAGAGTATCAATTTGGATTATAAAAATCCCAAGGTCTGGCACACTGACAGGGTGAAAGGTAGAAAAATGGACCAGCCTTCTTGCAACTGCCACTGCCCATGGAGTGCCTGAGACTCTTCAAAATGTTTGCACATTCACACAAACCACTCAAAAAAGCCGGGAGACAAAAGACGCAGCTGCAAAGCCTTGAAGAGATAAGTGTTTCATCCAAATACCCGTGACCTCGGGGATGCGTAGATGAAATATTTTCCTCTCTCTATTTGTCTTAACTCTTTGATAAAGTTTGGGCCTGGGTGTTCGGGTCAGGGAAGCAAAGGCGAGGGCTGGAAAAAGGAGAAAAAGGAGTACCGTCATGATGATTATTACAATTACTTAATAATAACGACAACTGCTGTATTTGAAGACCTGCTCCGTGATAGCATCTGTGCTTAGTGCTCTTAGATCTTTTTTAATCCCCACGACAATTTTGTGTAGTGACTCTTACTGCCTTTATTTTCACATGAGGAAACTAAAACCTCTGAGAATTTAAATGCTTCCACCAGGGTCATAGCTCATAAATTATGCCATCAGCATTTGCATCCACGACTGCCTGAACCCAAACTCACACAGACGCACCCTGCCACTTACAACTTGTATGTAATATCTGCAACTCCTCATGTGCATTTCAAACGTGTTTCAAGTCACAGATACTTGGTCTGCACTCAACGTAAAAAGAATATGTACCTTTTGCACAAAGCAAAATACACCTGTATGGAAATATTTCCTGTCTTCTGAATCTATATGAAGCATTGCCCACAGATTTGAAGTTGGAGAGAAACCGTAATTTCTTGGGCTAAAATCCATGCTATTTTAAGCTCAGGCACAGAGTTGTCCAAATTCTGTGTGTGTGAGTGTGTGTGTGTGTGTGTGTGTGTGTGTTTGGTTAGCACAGTGGTTAATTGCTCAGGTTTTATTATCTGAAAGCCCTGTAGACAAATTTAGAATCAAATCTGTCATATGCTAATTGTGCAACTCAGCAAATTACATAACCTTCTAGCTAGCCTCAATTTTCTCATCTATAAAATGGTGATCATACAGATAAGCCCAAAGGATTATTTTGAGGACTAAATAAAAGAAAGCTGAAAAAGGGCTTCATACAGTGGTTCAAGGTCATTGCTTAGTAAATGGTACTAAGTGGACTAAAGGCCTCAAGCTGTGCCATCCAGTAGATAAACAGTGTGAACTACATATGTAATTTTAAATTTCTGATAACCACATTAAAAAATGGAAAATAAACAGGTGAAATTAATTTTAACAATATATTTTATTTAACCTGATATATCCAAAATATTATCATACCAGCATGTAATTAATGTAAAAATTTATGAGATATTTTACATTCCTTTTGTTCGGACTAAGCCTTTGAAATCCAGGGCATGTTTTACAGTTCTAGCACTTGTCAATTCGGACCAGCCCTATTTCAGGTGCTCAGAAGCCACATGTGGCTACCATATCGGACAGAGCAGGTCCAGAAAGTCAGATTAAATTCTCAAGTCAGACTTAACTGCATTCAGCCTCTAGATGGGTTAGCACTGGGGCATGCAGTTAAAACAAATGAATTACCAAGATCTAAAAATCAGATTTCACATAAAAATTCAGTTTTCTGGTCTCTCCTGGCAAAGCCTAAATGTGGCAACAGGACCTTATTTAGCTTGGCGCTCTTCTCTGGAGCTGAGTCACACCTGCCCTCTTGGGGAGGAGGAGATGCTGGAAGACCAGCCTGCATCCATTCCAAGCCTTAGCATCTCACAGGTGGCCCACTTTGCTAGTTTACCACACCGGCCTGGCCCTGTGGACCCGTGAATTTGGGACCCCCATGCCAAAACCAGTGAACCCGCAAAGTAGAAACTGAAATTTGGTTCTGCTCAGACCCAGTTCCCTACCTTGCACCCATGAACTCCATTTGTCCTCCCTCAGTTAAAGGCAAGCTGTGTCCATGCATTCATCTGAGGGAGTAGCTGACATTATGTAAGGACAGCAACAGCTCAGATCATGACAATGATTCATATGGAAAAGGATGGAAAAGACCAAACAGCCTGATCTGCCTATACGTGATTCATCCACAATGACTTTGCGGATGGCCTTCGCAGCCAAGGGAAATAGGCAGAGTGACCAGAGGGAGTGGCTGATTCCTTTTCTGGAAGGAAAAACACCCCTGTCCCACCATCCCAAGGCCAGAAGCGTTGGCAGCTCTATCCCCAGGAAACCAAAGCCTAATGCCAACAAAACAGCTAAGTCTTCTTAGCTTCTAATGTTAAAGTGGACTTCCTTTCATTTTTGTGGATCAAAGCACCCCATGCCACCTAGAACTAGGCAATATGGGAAAGGATTTAAGAGCCAAGGTTTAGAACTCAGACAGTTCTGAAATGTATCGTCTGCCTGTGTTACCGGAGTTTGGGTGAGGGGCTTACCCTTCCTCCGTCTCATGTTCCTCATCCACAAAATAGGTTTCATATTAATTTCCATTTCTTAAAGTTGCTGTGGAGGTGGAGATACTACATACAGAGCACCAAGCTCAGTGCCTGATGCATCGTAGGTGCTCAGTAAATGTTAGTGACCACTAAGAAACCACATACAATTATGAATAATGAGTATCTCCATAGCCATACTGCAGAGAACCAGATACCAACTTGCAAAGTCCTTGGGTTTAGTCTGTGCTATTCCTTTTGTGCAAGGATTCCAGAGCACTTTGCTAACACGGTGTCTTAAATTTCATTTACAGGAGAAAGTGATGAGCAGGATAGTAAGTTCCTCTCTCACAATGGCAAAGCAAAGGGGTAGTGAGACTGTAATTATGAAATCAAAGCCTGTCGGTATCCACTAAGGTCTCACAATGCTCCAGTTGCTGGAGTAGGTGGTGGATAAGAGGAGTGCCTTTGTCCTTGAGCTGCAGAATAACTAGTTGGGGAGAAGATTAAATAGACATGTGACAAAAGTTATCTGCCACCATTTTTCCACCTCCACACAGTCCATCTGAGTAACATGTACCCAAAGGAAATCTCTCTCCATCCTGGCAGAGCTCAGAAATGGGGAGAGGGAGACCCAACGAAACCTGTCAGCACTGCCGTCAAAGTACAGCCAGGGTCCAATCACTTTCTTCCATCTCTGTCATTACTTTCCTAATCCAGTGGTTCTCAACCAGGGGTCGTTTGAAAATGTCCCAATTGTCATTCTCAATTGTTCCAACTTGGTAGGGGAGGAGTGCTACTGGCATCTGATGGGTCAAGGTCAGGGATATGCCAAACATTTTACAATGCACAGCATAGCCCTTCATAACAAAAAAGTATCTGGCCCCAAAATGTCAGTGGTGCTGAGGCTGAGAAAGCACATAGCCTTCCTCACCTGGAAGTCTGCAAGAGCCTCGTGCCTGGATGCCATGCTGTACCCTTTCTCATGGGAAGCAGAATCATGGCTCCTGAAAGATGTCCAAGTCCTAGTCCCCAGATCCTGTACTATGACAAACACATGACAGATGGGATTTTGCTGCTGTGATTACATTAAGGATTTTGAGATGGGGAGACTATCCTGGATTATCTGGCACCAATGGGGAGACCTCAAAGAGGCCTTACAAGAGGGAGGGAGGGTCCAAGTCAGAGCAGGAGATGTGAGAATGGAAGAAGAGGTCAGAGTGAGGCCATTGCTGACCTGAAGACAGAGGAAGAGGCCACAAGCCAAGGACAGTGGGCAGCCTTTAGGAGCTGGAAAATGGCAAGGAAACAATTCTCTCCCAGAGCCTCCAGAAGGAATCCAGCCCTGCTAACATCTTGCTTTTAGCCCCATGAAACTGATTTCAGACTTCTGGCCCCCAGAAATGGAACAATATACACTTATATTGTTTATAAGCCACTAAATCAGTAGTAATTTGTCACAGCAGCAATAGGAAACTAACAGATCACTTCACAGTCCGTCTTGCCACGGTAGCTACATGAGCCTTGAAGAGAAGTCCTCTTCACAAAATGAGCTGATGGCTTTCCACTGTTCTTAGGGAAAAAAACTCACTTAAATGTGCTCCATGGCCCTCTATGATTGACACTTGCCATTTTTTTTTGACTCAACTTCTTTTTAAATGGAGAATTTCAAACAGATCCCAAAGTAGACCTGACTGAACAATACAGTTCCAAGTTCTATGAACCAGCTTTAAGGTTTATCAACTCACAGATGATCTTGTTCCATCTAACCCTCTAACCATTGTCCCCACCAGTATTATTTTGAAGCAATTGTCAGACATCACATCATTTCATTCATAAGTATTTTAGTATGCATCTCTAAAAGAAAAGAACTGTCCTTATGTGAAATAGAATCATTCTCACATCCAAACAATAATAACAATAATTATCCTTTGGTGTGATAGATTATTCAAAGTTGAAACTGTCAATTGCTTCACAAATTTGGCTTAGTTTCTTCCCCTCTCCTCTTGGTTTTCTGTGCTCAGCCACACTGGCCTCCTTGTGGTTTGTCAGTGTTCACGATAAACTTCCACCTCAGGGCCTTTGCACCTGCTGTTCACACAGCCTGGGGAACCCTACGCCCCTGGGCTGGTCACATGGCTCTCATTTGCATGGGCCATTGCTTAAACATCAAGCTACTGGAGAGAAGAGAGGTAACGTAGTATATTCTCAAAGAGACCATGGGTGCTCTTAATTTTCTCTCCACATGAAGCAGTTCTTCCTTTCCTTCAGTTTTCTGGCAATTGTCACCCAATCCCTAGCAAAATATCCTGGTGTTCAATAAAGTGTGTTCTTACTGAATGATAAATTGATTCTTCACAGTGTTGAGCTGCAGACTCCCTTAGTCTGGTAAATTATTCCATGTCCAAGTTTTATTTTCCTTCCAGGGACCAAGAGCTACAATTTGCTGCATATGTTTGTTATGTCAGACACCGTGGTAAGGGATTTATATACATTTGATCCTCCTAAACATCTGTGCCATAGGTATTATTGTACATACTCATTTAGCAGATTAGGAAATTGAGGCTACAGTGGACAGAATTTTAAGATGGCCTACAAGATTCCAGCCCAGGTTTATACTACATACACCTTCACACAGTTGTTCTATCAAACACTAATCTAGACACTAGAGATTTTCAGATGTAAGAGCCAAATCAGATGACTTTAAAATAGGGAGATTATCTGGTAGGGTGGGGCTGACCTAATGGCATGAGTCCCTAAAATCTTGGTCTGGAAATCAGAAACTTGATACATAGGGGAATGCATGCCAGAGAGATTTGTAGCGTCTGGCTTTGAATATGGTGGGGGGAGTTCTGAAGATGTCTACACTGAATAGACAATTTTTATGCATCTTGATTTTAGTTCTATGTACATCATAGTAAGTATACTTCTACAAAGTAACATTTAATGAATAATAGCTTTGTGCCAGGCTCAGTGATGGCTTTGTATTGAATGTTTCATTTGAGCCATTAGCATGGAAGAGCTGCAGCCATCAGATGCTGGGACTTCTCTAAAATCACACAGCTAGTGAGTGTCACAGGTGAGATTCAAACAGCAATCTGAGGAAGTATGTGCTCTGAGCATGGCAGATTATTATTTCTTGGGAGTTTTAGCAGTGGGGACATTAGGATTACGACAGAGATGGCTTCTATTATCCTTACCTTTTGGTATCATTAATATATACAAAGTATTAGATATATTTCAAAATCATCCACTGATATGTTGATGTTAAGCTTTGAGACCATTAAGGAAATGATGTGACATTGACCACCAAGATGGGTGCAGGGTCAGGATAAGCCAGCCCCAGCTTAGCCCCTAACCATTTAGCCTGGGGCAAGTTATGGAACTTCTCCAGGCTTAGTTATCTCACAGGTAAAATGGAGGTTTTGGACTGGAACAATTCCAACACGTTTTATAGTTCTAAAATAGTAAAAAGAAGAAAAGTAAAAACATACATGTTTCTTTGTACCCTTCACTTTCGTCAAAACCCTCCCTTGGACTTGGCCTGGGAATCAGACTGTCTGGATTTGACTCACGGCTCCTTTACTTACCAGTTCTGTGATCTTGGGCAGGTCATTCACCCCTCTGAGCCTCAATTTCCCTATCTGCCAGAAGCGAATGACCCTCATACCCATTTCCAGAGTGCTGTGAGGATCTAGTGTGATAACATGCACCAAACAATAGAAGGGCTTCTAGTGCATGAGAGGTACTCAGTTCGTGAATCCCACTGTCTGTTTTGTCTCCCATCCTTGTGCTAGAAAACAAAGGCCAACACTCTGTCCTCCTGTACAAAAACCATGTAATGAACTGAGTGACTGCCCCTTCTTAGCTGGGTTCCTATTTAGGAAGATAGGCTTCCCAGGAGGCTGGAACACGGATATCACACACAATCCTTGCATGCATGTTGTCTGAGAAGAAGCCGTTGGCTCTCACCAAATTCTCAGCAGGGGTCCCTCACTGACATTCACTACTTAAGAGAACTAGTTTTATCTTACATGAATGATGATATCCTGGAGATGTCTTTTTCAGGAGAAAGAACTGGATTCTGGACAATGGGATAATTTTTGCAGAACCGTGGAACAATTCTTGGCCAAAGAAAAACTTTGTTGACTATTCGGTCACCGTCCAGCTAAGATGTGCTTTAGCTACATCAACACAGATGGGCTGAAATCTGTTGCCACCCAGGTACACCACCTGCTTTTCCTTTGAGCCTAGTTAGACTGGTTCTCTTGCTGCTGGAGAAAACCGTGTAAGCTCGAAAGAACAGCCAATTAAGATCAGAAATTCCAGTGTTTGTCTGTTCCGGCCTGGTATAAATGGGTGGCTGTCAGGTAGAGGTAGCCCTACCTGCACCAGCCTTCTGTGGTTCCTCCATTTGAACTTGGTAACATTTTAATATCAAAAACTTTGTTTTCTAAATGAGGAGTATATTGAAGGGGAAGAAATAAATTATACGCTTGATAGCGACTGAAGGTTGGGAAAATGAGGGCCATTTCCCACGGTGTGAATATAGTGATTTCAGTTTGCACTAGTAAATTAAACCTTTGGGAGGATTTGTCTTCCATTAAATTGAACAGCCAAACAGACACAGAAGATGTTAATGTCACCATCAGGAAACCCCAAAAGTTACAAATTAAAAGGAAACATAGTTTCTTTTAAAGTCTCTTCCTGTTGCACCCAACTATGTAAGAAACACAGAACCCCAAATTGCATGTTGAGGATAAAAAAAAAAATTAAAGATCATAATTCCATTGCCATACCATATGTTATTAATGTCTGTCAACACTGTTTAGCCAGCAACTGCTGACAGTTCCATATTTGCTATCTAAATACATCATAAATAAATCAGTAATGAACCGCTTTGGTAAACCTTCCACGCTGATTGGAAATACAGATGGAGTAAACAAACTCTGCTAGAAGTATATACAACTGTTTAATGTCAGAGACAAAGTCACACTGTTACTTGACAAAACAGAAATGACAATGAGCATGGGGTGCAGAGGAGGGAAATCACCCGATAACAGAGAAAGAAGGTAATCAAAGGAATGTTAACTTCTAGGTTTAAACACACACAGCTCGGAATTTTCAGTGTACAAAGAAGGCTCCAGGGGACAGTGGACATAGGAAGGCAGGAACGGAATCGTCATTTCCAGCCAGTGGGCTGGTGTGTTTGAATTTAGATAATTTATTTAAATTTCCTGTCATTGCAAATCTGGCAAATATGTATCACCAAATACAGATCTGCCAGGACTTGTGCCACTTGGAGTTGAACACATGAGAAGTGCCTAGATTCAACCAGAAAGCACTGTCCCACGTGGTGGGTGAATGGGATTACTTCTCTTTCTCCTCCATCAATTCAGCATTCTGGATGCTTCAGACCAGATAGCCTGAAACCAGATATCTTACTAATGGGCTGGGTTCAGACACAGATAGGACTATTTTAATTTAACTAGAGTTTCTTTTCCTTTCTAGATTCTCGCATATAATACAGAGTACCTACAAGTAAGAGGTCGAGGTAAGTTGGCTGTAGTTAGGTCTCCCAGCTTTATATCCAAGGTGGCACGCTAATTAAGAGCTTCACTAGGTGGCGTATTCTAATTTGTGGAAAGCACATTTTAGCAGCAGATTCCAGATGCCTCTGGGATGTTGTCTCTAGGTCTGCATAAGATCTGCAGAAATTGATAATTATTCCAGGGACAGGCAATATGGAGGAGAATTCCTCTCATCCATTGAGAGGGAAAGGGACTCTTAAAGTTGTCTATTAATCTCATGAGCTGAACAACTCTCTTCCTTATTGTCAGGGCCTTGAAAATTCTTTTAACCACAGGCATAATAAAATCCATGTAGCACAAACAAGACGTATTGATGGAATTCAAATAGTAGCAGCTGATTTCACAAGAGAGATCCGACAGAAGTCCTTTCTGTAATGGGCTGCCAGTAGAAGTCGAGATTGGCCTTCTGGTTATGCCTGGCCAACAGGCCACTGGCGCTGTTCTCAGCACAGAAAAGTAGAATACATCATTCTGAATGGGCACATTCATCTGCAGGCTCCCCGTTTCTAAGTCACCTATAGTTAGGTCGGCAGACACTGTGTATACCATATAAATCTGATTGCTGAGCAGGAGGGTGGGCAGTAGGAGAAGTGTTTCCCAGTGAAATACTAGTTCGGCGACAGTTTACCTGCCTTCGAAGGCTGTTAGGAGGATTCATGGCTCCTAGGTCATTTAAAGTTTGAAAAGATCCTTGTGCTCTTTCCAAAAAAGATAAAATCATAAGCCTAGCTGTTCAGTATGCTGGAAAGTGGTAACAGCAGGTAAGGAAAGGGCTCTTTTGGGTCACTGTCCTAGCAAACGGAGGTGCATTAACCCTGTAGATTAAATACACCCACGTTTTTACAAAAATGAGGCTGATGGGCACATTTTGTACTCTATGTATGAAACCATCCAAGCAAGCCCTGAGCCCGTCGAACATCATCTGAGAAAGAGTTCATATTAAAAGGGAGGAGGGTAGCACTGTTTGGATAATGAATGTTCATATTTTACAATCTTTCACTTTATTTACCTATATATCTTTCGCCAGTGTATGTGTTGTTTTCATGAGCTTACCTGGGTGAAACAGAGCTATGCATAATTCAGGAATAAAACTGCTATCAACTGGCTGTGGACTCTGAACAAATAGATCCCAAACATATATTTTTTATTAATGACCCTCGATTACTAGTTGCAGACTTCTGATAGGACAGCACTCCCCAGCCCCCCACTGCCCCCCTCATTTATTTGGTGCCAGTTGTCGGATTTTTGCCTCTATCAGGTGTTCCATGGCTCAAAGGCTTGAGGCTGGGAGACAGAGTTTGGTCATTGGTAGGAGCCAGCCAGAAGGGGATATCTGACTCTGCAAAAGCCCTGTTCCTCTACCTGCAAGTTCCAGTCTTAGCCTCACCCACCTTCACTCCCCACCTTCCCGAGTGTGAGAAATGGACAGAGAGCTAGAGAGTGATAGAGACAAGAGAAAAAGAGTAGGGACAGCAGAGGACTGTTAATTCATAAAGCCTGTAGCAGCTGCTACTCGGTCCTTGCACTCAGTCTACACTCTTTGCAAGGTTGCAATCAGAACTAGCCTGTGACTGATTTTGAAGGGAAACTCAGCACTTCACAGCCATAACAGACATTTCAGAACGGAACAGAGCTGGTTCAGGAGTCTGTGTGTTTCTCAAGTTGCCCAGTGTGAGCTTCTCAGCCTGCGTGGGCTGGGTGGAGCTGGGCTCAGGCTTTACCCAGGTCTTAATAACTATTGCATTAGGCCAAGCAATTAACACCACTGGCTCCACACCACCCATCAATTGCCCAGGCAGGCCCCCTCGGCTACCGTTTTACAAAGTTTCCTTCTTGGCAAGCGACCCTAAAACACATCCCTAAAGGGTTAAGGGGAATGAGTGACAAGCCTTCGGCATGATTTACAACGTGGCGCCCTGCAGGGAAACCAGGACTTGATGGATGATGCTGAAAGTCGGAGACTAACCATAAATCATGTCTTTGAATCACTGACAAAGATAAAGGAGAGAAAGAAAAAGCAGTGGCATTGACATTCACTCTCCCAATAATGTACATTGACTAGTTACAATGTGGAGCCTTAATTAAAAAAAGCCAACCCAAGGTATGCACCTCGGTGGGGAGATCCTACCTCTTGGGAGGCTGCTCTTTGAGATTACAAATCAGGGCTTGAGCCTCCTTCAAGAAGGTCACCACCACTGGCGGGAGACTTTCAATGTGACCAACACCAGGCTCCCAACAAAACAAACCAGAACAAAAAAGAAAACAGAGCAAAACAAAAGAGTTTAAGGCACCTGCGTGAGAACCCTGCCATTGCTCTCATGGAAGGCCATCACTGGAAATGGTGACTATCGAGAGGGACTCAACTGAATACAATCCAATGGACTGTGTTTTTCATCAGGAAAACACCCAGATCAGATAAATGAATCATCAGTGGTGGCCAGAAGACACGAATAGGCCAAGCAATATACCTGGTGTTCTGCAGTCAGGGCTCCGAGAGGGAGGGAATGGGATGCCTGCCGGCTCATCGGCGTTGTCTTTTGTCTGGGGCACAGGAGAGATGGAGGGCCTCGTGCTTAGGCTCAGGAAGGAAGGCAGGCCTCTCTTTCACTCTCCACTCAAGGTGGGTTTTCTGTCCTTCAGGCTTTCAACAAATGTTTACCGCATACCTGCGAGGCTCTAGACTATTCCTGTGTCATCAGCATTGGAAAAGAGAGGGTAGGTGCCTACATCAACTCATTCCATAAACAAATATGTACTTAATGTCTACTGTGTTTTAGGCACATTGTTGGTTAGATGTGGGGAATATGGTGATGAATGAGACAGACCTGGTCCCAGTCCTTGGTTAGATTACAGTGTCAAAGGGAGAAACACAACAAACAAAAGTGAGAACAAGTATGACAAGTGTTATAAGGGGGTTGTGGTGAAGTCAAGGGATGCGCATAGAGCACTGATGACAGGCATGAGGGCACTCCTGTCCCAAGAGGATGCATCTCTGTCGGCAGGCAAAGGTTCTAGAAGATTCCTATGTTGAACTTGATGATACCTTGGCATCTGTGGCTTAGACCTCGCTCAGCCAAAAGACTATTCTAGCTCCAAGAAAATGCATCCTTCTCAGCAGGACCAAGCCAAAATGATGGAAAGATTGGAAAAATCACCCAACTATGAAATCAGGAGGTTCAGGCTTACGTTGTGGGAGAAGGACCTGGGCTTTCTTCACACCCGAGCTTTGCCAGCACTGCTCTTGGTGCCTCGGGGTGAATCAAGTCACCGTGTGCACTTGGGTTTTCTCCTCTCCTGCAGACCAGGAGGTCTCCTCCAGCCTGGGCTTTATGGACAGCTTTCCCTTCTCCTGCACCAGGGTGTCTCATAGTTCTCACTCAGCAGCTTGTCCTTGTTTCTGTGCCTACCTTAAAATTGGAAAAACCTCATTTATTTTTCAACTCCCAAATATCTACTGGGGACTTGCCTCCTCACCCCTTTCTCCCTCCCCAATTCCCTATTTACCCAGCGTCTGCCCTATGGCAGGCCTGGCCTAGGAGCTGACAATGTAACACCCAAAGGAGGGGTCATTGTCTTTTGGAAGCCTTCTTGTCTGACGTACACGAATCACATTTTTTAACCAGGGATGAGTTAGAACAACACTGATCCTGAAACGGTCCATAATGTTGCTCTGACATTTGCATCTTGCTGATGTCTGTCTAGTAACGGTTTAAAGCAACCTCTTACCACTTATTAGGTGTGTGACTTTGTGAAAAGTAATCATCCCCTCCGAGCCTTAGTTTCCTCATTTGTAAAACTGGGCTAATAATATTATGTGTTTGTAGCGTTGTTTTGCATGTAAAGTCCTTCAAGCACTCGCTTTTCCACAGGAAGTCCTTGCAAAACCATTGCTGGTTTTGGGATATTTTTCTTTTTCTAACTTTATCCATTTTGAGTTAACTAGACAGGAGCCAAAGCAAAACAAAAACAAAGGCCCAAGCCTCCTGCCTTAAAATGAGAATGAAAGAAAAAATGAAAGGAAGAAGGGAAGGCTCATCAATATAGAAACAACTGTGTGTGTACATATGCCGGCTGGTGTGTATATGTATTTCTTGTTAGCATGTGCCATCTTCGTGTCATGTCAGGCTTCCTTATAGTATTTCCTGTTCAGAACTCGATGGGTCCTAATGTTCAACCAATGGCAGGCAACAAGTGATAAGACAAAAGGAAAGAAGGGTTCAAAAACGAAGATGTGTAGTTTAACTCTTTATAGCATTCCATTAATGGATTATAATGGGGAAGAAGACAGAAACAAATATTGCTTAATTAAAGCTGGCCATGAAAATTCTAAAAAATCTGGATTCTCTGTATTTTACATAGTTGGATATTATATACATAATTGATTAACTGCAATATAATATATACTACATATATGATACAATATGTAATTGTCTTGTATATAATTTATAATTGTGTGCGTGTGTCTGTGCATGTGTATGTATAATACATAACAAACCCACAGTGGGCAAAAAACCATGAAATACAAAGCAAGGACTTTCTAGTAAACCACTAGCAATGTAGCTCACCTTCTGTGCTCCCTGAACCACCGGGAGCGTTAACTATTTTCCTTGTTACTGATCAGCAGAAGTAAATCGTGATATTTAACCATTCATAACTTATCACGTTAATTTGAAGGAAAATATATCCAAGGACCTCAGTTGCGTCAGTGAAAACATCCCAGCACTCGGTCTGTTGGCAGTTCAGTAGAAATTCACCCTGACTTAAGGGGCTGCCTATTTTTGTTTTCTAGATGCAAAAGAGTTGGGGTGGGGTGGGAAGCTGCGGCTCATCACTGGAAGAAATGTGGGTTTGGAATCCAGTGTTCAGGTACCTTGCAGCTTTTATGTTGATTTTGAACTTCACATACATTAAAACTGCATCATCTATCAATCTTACAGTTACATGTCACTTATGAAAATCTACTGAGTATTGTTTTCATCTTGCCTTACAACAAGCTGCGAAGCCTCATGAATACTGAATAGTGCTGGAAATACAGCACATCTTTTATTTTTAAAGGTCTCGACAGTTTGGAATGGCAGGATTTCTTTGTTGAAAGCGTCACCTCCGTGCACCAACTGGAGGCTTTCTTCTCCATGTTCCATTCTGCCCAGGAGCGAGAGACAGCCTCAGTTCTTGTCATTAGGACCAGTGTGACCCTGCCGCCTCTGCCACTTCCCCGTGTTCGAACCCTGTTGTTGTCAGTCGTTAATAGGGGCTGTGTGGTTCAAGTGGGGTATTATTATTCACATATCAGCTCCCTGGGAAATAACTGGCTGATGGACCTACTGAACCATTTTACCAGCTTTCCCAGCACTTTATCCTCATCATTATTTTAATTTAATGAGAGAGAGACCTGTACAGAAAGACATACACAGGTAAGGCTACAAAAAAAGAGAGACATTTCAGAAATTAATCATGCAATGATTAGTGTGTTCTATCGTGGTGGCTCCTCAAAGTTTCCTTTCTACCATTTGTTCGTTCTATAAATATTTCCTGAGCAGCTGCACACTGAGGATTCAGAGCTTCAAAAGAGAGTTGGCATCTATTCTCACGTGGGTCTTACATCCTAGGTGTGGGGGATGATGCCGATGGATGCTGACGGTCATAATAATCACCGACCCTGATACAGTGCTTCCTGTGTGTTAGGTGTTGTTCCAGACACTTCTTAAATATTTGTCTCGGCACTTCACCTGTAGCCATATATGAATTCTCATAACATCCCTGTGAGGCACTATTATTATTACTATCTCTAATTTCTCCATTTTACAAATAAGGAAATAGGCATGGAGAGTGAGGGGACCTGCGCATGGTCACAAAGTGAGAGAGAAGGAGAGCTGGGATTTGAATTGAGGTTGTCTGGCTCTAGAATCTATTTTTTTTTTAATAATCACTATACCTGCAGGCTCTATACATAGGTAAGTGGAGGAATAATGAAATAACCGGAGATACTGATAACTGATATGCCGAAAACCAAACACGGGCTAAGTGTGGGGTAGTGCCTGGCTGAGCTGGGTTCATACTACTTTGGGTCACGGTGAGGGAGGGCCACTCTGAGAAGGCGACATCTGCGCAAAGACCTGAGGGGTGAAAAGGAGTCTCCTGAAGCAAGACAGGATGGAAGGGTGTTCCAGTGGGAATTGCAATGGCAGGGAAACTACCGTGCCAAGAGCTAAAGGAGGAAATGAGTTTGGTGGGATCTTTGAAGTAGCAAGAAAGAAATGCAAGGGAGCTAAGGAGAAATCCATGTGAGAGAGGTGGCAGGAGGGGACATCACCCAGACAACTGAGACTTGGGCACCAAAGGTCTCCTCCCTGGGGTTATTTATGGACATCACCCAGACAACTGAAACTTGGGCACCCAAGGTCTCCTCCCTGGGGGTATTTATGGAGAGTTGGGGCCATATGGTGTGGCTCTTACACTGACGTCTTTAAAATATAGAACAACTTAGAGCTTTAGAAGATGAAGGAAATAAACATAATCTAATCAAACTTGGACCAGAAGATAGGCGATGCCCTCCCTGTCACAGCATGAAGCCTGTCTGTTCACGGGAGAACTTCACATGATTATTTTATTCCACTGATTCATAGTGAGGAGTATTCCCCTTCAAGCTCCAGAACTAAAGCAAGGCCAGCAGGATGGGTAAATACAAGTCAATGGGTCACCAGGCGGAGCAAAGGCCTATTGCAGAAGGTAGAAAGTGGCCCTAAGGTCATATACTGCTCACAGGTGTGTTTTGCTTGAAACTGACAATATTTTTAAGAGGGGTGGGTTAGTTGCTGATATTTACCAACCATAAAGATTACAAAAATGTTCAAGAGTTTGTATAGAGATTTTTCTCTGGAAATAAAAACAAAGAAAAATCAAGTGATCTGATAATATTGAGCCCATATTCCTGCATGGTCACAACCAGCTGGAACTAAGCAGCACCCCCACCCCACCTTTCAGTTAACGACATGTGCCCTGGAGTTTACCACAGTCTGCACCACTCCCTATTGCTCACCTCCACTTGATCCTGTTATCTGACTCTTACAGCCATTTGCATTTGCTGGTTTAATGTAACAGAAATCCTAAGGTTCAAACTTCTTTGCTGTGGGAATGTCATTAAAAAGGGAGAAATATATTTTGGGGGTAATTCTGTTATTACTGGATTTTAGAATGTCTGGGAGTAAATTCTTTCTTTATATATTTGCGTGCCTCATCATAATTCCCAACTTGCAATGAGTGATATTCAAACCCTGTGTGACTTATTACAAATGGCACAAGCTGAGAATCTGCCACTTCTAAGCTGTATGCTTCAGAGCAAAAAATGTCAGTTCTTTCCACCCTCACTTTTGTCATCTGAAAAAATGGGTATAATCATATTTCTTTTAAGGATATTATGAGGATAAAATGCACTAATGTATATAAATGCCTGGCATACAGTATGTACATAATTAAAATATATAAATTCTTTGTTATATATATCATGTAAAATTACATATTATCTAAAATTTATTTTATATTACAATATAATTATAATTATACATCTTATATTACAATAGGATTTTAATTATATATCTTATTATATAATTATAATTATATATCTTATATTACAATATTATAATATACATATTTTTATAATATATGTATTATATAAAGTATTAAAAATTTATAGGGCAAGGTGCTAATCAGTTTAGGTAATTAGTTCACATATACGCTGCATTTATAAGAGTATGAATATGAGTAATTGTGTTATGAATATGCAAATGACTGTGAGAGTCAGATAGATAACAATTTATATGTTGTGTGTGTGTGATGGGTCCAAAAATATATATCTAGTTATATACATATTTGGGCTTATTTCTTCTGTTGATTGGCACCAAATACTAACAAGGCGTGTGGACTTAATTTTTCTGTCTCATAGCCATTGTGTATTCTACAAAGCCTCTCTATTGTCTACCATGAGTATTTCATTAATTAAAAATGATACTGTTGAGAAAGGATGGATTCATCATGCAAAAAGCTTCGCTTTTCTGGGAGAAATCAAAGCTAAGAGCAAACTTTAAAAAACAAAGTTTCTTAGCATTACCTTGTATCTCTGTTTGAGCATACACTTCATGCTTAATATTGAAAACTTCATGAACTTTTCTGAAAACCAAAGAAGGTTGACTGTCCCTCAGTTAGGAGCAAGGATTCATGCTGGGTCTCTGATTGAAAGCTGGGGGAGCGTACCTGTTGTGTCATTTATGTAATGATAAAGGACTGACCCTTCCCCTCAAAGAAGGCAGAGAAAAATGACAGCCATTGCCACCATGCAAAGTCACCTTAAAATTGTGGGAACATTTGGTTTTCATGAATTTTGAGAAGTGAACTGTGGGCACCAAAACATTGCTATTTGTTCTTACATACTGCCTGTTCTAGTGGATTCAGTGCCATGATTGCAACCCATGAATACCTTCAGATCCAGGAACAGAGAACCTTCCAGACCTGCTTGGTGCCACGCCTGGAAGATTCTAATAATCTAGGAAGAAAGTCATGTTATCGGCATGTGGGTAACCAGTCTGAGGGCAGCAGAGGCTGGACCTGATTGGGGACTGGAGGCATGCCTATGTGAAAGACAGCCACACATGATCAACTCCATATTTTCCTTGGTTACAGCCCCACCCTTTCCCCTCAAATCGCTCCTTCTCAGAAAGGGTCTGTCTGAATAAAATTATCTAGAATACATTTTTCTCCCATTTCCATCAGCATTTCCTGTCCTCTCACCTTAAAAAATAAAAACAGCGCTCAGAACTTTTCAACCAAAAGCAGCCATGTGGAGCCTGAGTTGTTTCAGATTTACGCAGGCCCTCCGCTAACATCCTGGCGGATGCTAAAATCCCACAGCTGTTCTGCTAGGACCACCCGGCTCGCCATGAACCACATCTGACAATATGATACTGCTTTCTTCCAGAACCCATCACACAGTTATTCTTGGATAAAAGGTAAAGCAAATAGCCAGCCAACTGCTCATTCTGCAGAAATAAAGACCATCTAGCCATTTATCAAAGCTCAAGACACCGGTTTGCTTTAAGCACAGACACCTTTCCCATTACAGCTTTAAACGATAACATGATATTATATCAGAGATGACAAATGACACCGGGGGGCCGAACCTATATGAAATCGATACCTGCTCAGAAGGAAGAACCATCTTGAAAATATCGACAGAGGGAACAGGAATTCTCATAATACTGCAATGTTTTCTTGTGTCGTGTTGGAACCAGAGGCCAACAATACTCATTTGGGCATGACATTCTTCTTCACTGTCGCCTGTATAGCCCCCAGACGTGGGGTGAGTGTCAAATCATTATCACTGTCCTGTGTCTCTGCTATATTGGATTCTAAAAGGCTGAGGCCAAGGAAATTGATTAGGTAGCCCCCTCTGCAACTTAAAACTCATTTTGGCGACATACACACAAAGGCAGGGGCCCCTGGAACTACCAGGCTCAATGACAAATAGCAAAAGTGTAATTAGGGAGATTACGCCTGAGGGGTTTCTTTCAGTCTGGCCCCAAAATGTTTTTTTAAAACCCTAGTATCCTTGCCCGCGCCAGGCCCCGAAGAGGGGATGGGATGTCATATTCAGATTGCAGAGGGAGCCACCCCCAAGTGACTGATGAGGGAGGACTGTCAGTGCTCCCCCGTGTGGCTGTGTCCAGGCAGATGCCAGGCTGAAAATGACTTGGAAATGGGACAAAAGACTTAAGCAAAGGCAGGTGACAGTGAAGAAAGGTGGTGGATGAATGCCTGCAGGCAGGGGAAAAGAAGCCAGCTTCAACAATGGGGCTGCCTGGATTTGACATCCTGCGCCCCAAACAATACAGGTCGTGAATGACAGCAGCCCAGGACCACTCAGAAAAAGAGAAATGGAATTGAGCATTTATGCTGAGCTTTCTTCCTAGAGATGACCGCTTGGCTAATGGGCCTCAAACCTCAAACCATTTCCTGCAGAGTTTTATCAAAGACACAGATTTGCAGGGCTTCTAGCCCAGAGTTTCTGATTCCGTTTGCAGTGGGATTTTGAAATTTGTATTACAGAACATCTCCAGGCCATTCTAATTTTGAGGCAGGTCTGAAAAATCAATGGCTTAAAGCAGAGGTAGGCTGGTATATGTTTAATACCTAGCTCTCAAAAAAAAAAAGGGTTAAATTGAAGCATTTGCCAACTTCCCCGGTATAAATATTTCTACTATGGCCAATTTCAAAAACCAAGGAAGGAGTTAGAAAGAGATGTAGATGATCAGCTCTAGCTAGATTGTGCAAGCTGGCTCCAGTACACCACTAGCTTAAATCAGGGGAAAATATGAATAAAATTAGTGAGAGTGTATTATGAGGAGAAGTCAAATCAATGATGCCACTGAAGGGGTTGGGGTGGTTCAGTCACAAAGAGGGAATGACAACAGAATGAGCCAAGTCCTCCTTATGTTGGTGGGAAGCTCACCCATGTGCCAGGATGTAAGTCATAAGAGCCTGAGTCATAAGAGCCATAATAAAGGAATAAATGTTGAGAGTCAATAAAATGATTGTACTCTCATGACAGATGTAGAAATGTATCACTTAAAAACCCTTAATTAAGTTGTTGATTCAGGCAAAAGATTACTAGTGTTAAAACCATTAAGTATCTTTTGATAGGGAACTGGACATCCATTTGGTGATAAAGTAAAGCCAGAAAGATTACTTTCAAGTTGTAAGGGGGTAAGGGTACCCATCTAATAGAGCAATCAAACTACCACCATTTATTCAAGGGCTATTTCTGGCATCACTAACTTTGGGGCAAACAGATTATGTTTTCAGATGTACTGCAATGGAGTCCACACCTCTGATGTGTTCTGGTAAAAACAAGTCCATTTTGAACCCATGGGGTTTTATGTGTCGCTCCTATAGGGGATAGAGGAGAAGCTAAATGGCAATGTGAAACTCCCAGATTCAGAAGGAAGATACTCTTCATGACAATGGCTCCATCTATTCAACAATTCTGGGTTATAACAAAGGGATCATGCTAGATTAAAAAAAAAAAGATTTATAGGACAAAACTGTTGGATACACCATGTGATCCTGGATTTGGTAGAAGTTTGATGAACTCAGCTGAAAACATTTTTGTGCAATTGGAAAAATATGAATGTAGTCTGGGTATTAAAAAGACAAAAATTATTGAATGGGAAGTAGATATTGCTGCCAAAAAACAGTGGGTTATACAATGGCACGTATAATATGATCCCATTTTACTTAAAAATATGTATATACACAGAGTGTGTTCTGGAAGTTCACCAATGATAGTGGTAATCTCTGGGTGATTGAAAATAAGAAGATTTTTTCTTCTTTTTGTCTCTATTTTCTAATGTTTTACAATGCACATGTTTTGCTTCTGTCATTTTCTTAGAAGATTATTTTTTGAAAAGGAATAAAATGCTACAAAAACATGTATTGACCTATGAAACACATTAACATGAAGATATCCCAAAATTCAGAAAAAGTCAAATTCATTCATCTCAAGGACCTGTTTTGTTCACAGAAACATAGCACAGAGTACGGATCATTAGGTAGGCACTCAGAAAATGTTGGTGATAGAATCTGATCCATACAACATTTCAGATTCCCTAAGGGACAGCAGATCTTGGTAAATGTGATGGGTGAAGCCAAAAGAAGATGAATGGGAAGATGATTTATATGATGGTTTTAGTATGTTGGAAAGTCACTGTACCCCGAGTGACCAGAAGGCACAAAAATGGCAGAACAGAGCAAGCCGAAGATGAGTTGACTCACTCGGGGGCAGAAAGAACTGATTATTTGGTCTTAGCATTCCATGTCTTGTAGAAAGTGTAGTGAGCAGCTACTATTGCCAGCCAGGGCTGACGCTCCCGAGGCCAGTGTGGGAGACTGGAGCCATGCCCCACGCCCAGCGCATTCCTCGCGGTGGGTGAAATCAGCAGAGTGGCCTTTCTGTCCCATCTTCCTTTCCCTCAAGTGGTTGACACATCCTGGCTACTCTCACCCCTGCCTTATGAAAACAGAAACTTAGAAAGATAACACTGTGCACTGTTTCGAGGTAAGAGGCAGTGACAGTGGCTTGAACTTCAGGAAATTGGGCCCCAGGCAGGCTAAGCACCGATTGCTTGAGTATCTTATTGGAATGGCCAAGACATGTTGATAGCTTCTGTGTGACTGTTTTCCTGTATGAAACATGTGAGGGAGCTGAGAGAGAGAAAGAGAGAGAGAGAGAGAGAGAGAGAGAGAGAGAGAGAGAGAGAGTGTGTGTGTGTGTGTGTTTGTGCATGCATGGGGCTGTGTCTGAGCAACCTGCTCATACACAGCTCAGAGTCTTCAATCCTGTCAAGCACAAACATCTCTATAATTTGAAGAAAGTACTTTTGCAACCCCCCAAACCCCTAAGCATGCCCTCCTCTGTTTCCCAGCTGCTCTGTGTGCGGGTTGCCATGAATATTGCAGGTGGGAGGGTGGACAGCCAACACGAACCAGGGACTGGACGGCACCACCCTCACGCAAGGTGCAGAGGGTGTCGCCACAGCCACAGCCAGGGAAATTCTTGGGTGCCACACCCATCTGCTTTTCCAGTCAGACCTCAACAAGACCCTTGTGCACTGGGAGACCTGAATGTTCCCTAGGGAAATGCACATCTAGAGAACCTTGCCCACAATATCCTTTACACTTCTTCTCATTATCGCAAAGAATGGAAATGGACTGGTTGGAAGATTCCGTCTCCCCACCAAGGAAGGGCCACTTTCCCCCCATTGCTGGGAACCCAGAACACACTGTTCTCTGAGTAAAGTTGAAAAATGAGTTTGAAACTCATTGCTTGTATGCCTCTTGCTTACTATGCCAAGTTCAAGGAGAGGTAGGGTAAAACAGCCCACTTTTCCTGACTTGGGAGGGTTTTAAAATTCATTTTGGCTAGGTAATCAGGAAAGAGGTATGAGATAACTTCATGAAATTTATGACCAAATTTGGGGGGTGTCAGCACATTGAATACACATAGGCTCTATCCTTCGACAGAGACAGACAGACAGACAGAAACTCTCATATTTAAACCATCAGGGAACAAAGGTTGACAGAAAACCCTCCTGGTAATTCTGATTTGGTTGCCTTTTTCTCTGAGCACACTTATCAAAGGGAAGAAGGGCTCTCAGATAACCAAAAGGGGGAGAAACTCTATGGCCAAAGATGCACCATTTTAATTAATTATTAGCACTTGTTAAATTAACGAGTCAATTAATTTCATTCCCTTAAGTATTTAGTGAAGAATTTGCAACAATTTACTTAATGTCTGTTTAGACTGGGAACTCCATGAGGGCAAATACTGCCTGCCTGTCACCTCTTCATCCAGAAGGGGATGAGAGTACTTAGCCCCTGTTTGTTACATGTATGAATGAATGAAGGTCCTAAAACCATGCTTGAGGCTTAGTGGGGCTTCACTAAATATTGAAGGAGGGAAGGAGGGAAGGAAGAAAAGGTCAGACATGCTATGTGGCACACGGTGGATGTTTGATGAGGCAACATGGACCAACTGATGAATAATTTAATGCACCTGAGGTTCATGTGCTGTGGCCACCTTTTCTTCACCTACTTCATTGCTTTAGTTTTCTTTTTTAGCCATGTTTTGTTGAATTTGATTTCTATGGTCAGCAACACTGGCTGTCCCAGGACAACTGTCAATTTTTCAATAAGAGCAGTCACTTCTACCTTCACTCCTTAGGGCTTCTGATCTGTTAAAGGCCTGTTCTGCTTCTGCAAGTTTCGACCACCTTTCCAGACCTCCCTTTCTTTCTAATGCTGTTTGTTTCTAAGAAAGACACCCAGCTTCTGTTTATTTCCCTTGATCTGTTAGAAGTAGAATTCATTCAGACCCTCTTTCAGTCTTTCATTTACAGAGTCAATATGTGCAGAGAAGCGATTATGTCCTGTGCTACGTTCTTGGAGTGAGGTGTGTGCAAAGAACAACATAGTCCCCACTCCGAGCATCTTCTGGCTTGTTGCGGGAAACAGATAAGAAACAAGCAGGACTTCCGGGAAGATGGCGGTGTGAGCAGGGCGGCAGAAATCTCCTCCCAACACTAAATTTATCTACGAAAACACAGAAAATACATCTATTCCTAAAAGAGAGACGAGAATACACAGGAAAGCGCACAGCGTGCAGCTACACCCGAGAGGACTCGGCACCCCAAGAGGCGGTCTTAAAGAGCCCAGCTGACATACGTGGCAACTATCAGTGACCAAATTATACAGCCATGAAAAGACAGAGGAATATGGTTCAGACCAAAATCAACCAGACAACCCCAGAGAGGGAGTCTGAAGGGATGGAAATGCACAGCCTCCCTGAAAAAGAATTCAGAATAAAAGTCATAACCATGCTGATGGACCTACAGAGAAATGTGCAAGAGCTGAGGGAGGAAGTGAGGGAACTGAGAAAGACAATACAGAAATCAGACAAGCGATTGACGGGCTTAACAGCAGAATGGATGAGATGCGAGAGACTGTTAATGGAATAGAAAACAGAGAACAGGAGTACAGAGCAGCTGAGGAAGAGAGAGATAAAAGGATTTCTAGGAATGAAAGAATATTAAGAGAACTGTGTGACCAATCCAAACGGAACAATATTCGCATTATAGGAGTACCAGAGGAAGAAGAGAGAGAAAAAGGGATAGAAAGTGTCTTTGAAGAAATAATTGCTGAAAACTTTCCCTCGCTGGGGAAGGAAAGTAGTCTCGCAGTCCACCGAAGCTCATAGATCTCCCAACACAAGGGACCCAAGGAAGACAACACCAAGACACATAATAATTAAGATGGCAAAGATCAAAGATAAAGACAGGTATTAAAGGCAGCTAGAGAGAGAAAAAAGATCACCTACAAAGGAAAACCCATCAGACTATCATCAGACTTCTCAACAGAAACCTTACAGGCCAGAAGAGAATGGCATGATATATGTAACATAATGAAACAGAAGGGCCTCAACCAAGAATATTGTATCCAGCACGATTATCACTTAAATATGATGGAGGGATTAAACAATTTCAGACAAACGAAAGTTAAGAGAATTTGCGTCTCATAAACCACTCACTACAGGATATCTTAAATGGACTGCTCTAGATGGAAGCACACCTAAGGCTAAAAAGATGTCACCAGAGGAAAAAAAAATCATAGCAAAGAAAGCAGACCATCCAATACTCAATCAAAGGGCAAAGAACAAAACACAGTAGAAAAGAATGGAGGAGGAGTAACAAGAAGGGAGAGAAAGAAAGAAACATCAGATCAGGTTTCCGACAACTTAACAAGAAAGGTTAGATTGTTAGATAGTAAAGAAGCAACCCTTGAACCCTTGGTAACCACGAATCTAAAGCCAGCAATGGCAATAAGTACATACCTATCAATAATCACCCTAAATGTAATGGACTGAATGCACCAATCAAAAGACACAGAGTAACAGAATGGATAAAAAAGCAAGACCCATCTATATGCTGCCTACAAGAAACTCACCTCAAATCCAAAGATATACACAGACTAAAGTGAAGGGATGGAAAAAGATATTTCATGCAAACAACAAAGAGAAAAAGCAGAAAGTTGCAGTACTTGTATCAGACAAAATAGACTTCAAAACGAAGAAAGTAGCAAAAGATAAGAAGGGACATTACATAATGATAAAGGGTCAACAAGAAGATATAACCATTATAAATATATATGCACCACCAGGAGCGCCAGCATATGACAACATCAACAGAATTAAAGGAGGAAATAGACAGCAATGCATTCATCTTAGGAGACTTCAACACACCACTCCAGAGGACAGATCAACCAGACAGAAAATAAGTAAAGACACAGAGGCACTGAACAACACACTAGAACAGATGGACCTAACAGACATCTACAGAACTCTGCACCCAAAAGCAGCAGGATACACATTCTTCTCAAGTGCACATGGAACATTTTCCAGAATACACCACATACTAGGCCACAAAGAACCTCAGTAAATTCAAAAATATTGAAATCCT
>JAVSCE010005386.1:0-119355 GCA_032199065.1 Smutsia gigantea | reverse complement strand
ACTTAAAATTTATTTCAGCTTTTTATTTATATTATGTGTTCAAAGAGAATGAAAAGAGATTCATTTCCATGATTCAGTTACCTCCATTAAGAGCAGTGCACCATTCTTGCAGTAGGAAAGGAAGAATGACTTTCTGAAGAGGAGCTACCATCTGCAGTCCAGCTGTGATTTGTCCTGGATGTTATCACCCAAGAGCAGTACTCAAATTGTTTTCCTCATTGCAATTGCTGTAGTCATCCAGCAAAGCAAGACAAAGCAGAATGCTAGCTGGTCATGAGCTATAATTTAGATAAAGGAAAAAGAAAAAGAAAAAGAAAGTGGTGGTTAATATAAAAGAAACCAAAACAGTTTTTTGCATCAATTCTTAATTGTACATATCAGTTGTCTCTTAATCAATTGATCCACTACTCTTCCCAGCATTTCACTTAGTCATTTCAAACTTTTCTCTGTTAAAGCTATTTAAAAAAACGAAAGGACAGGATTTTAAATGTCTTACCTTATCATATCATAGAATACTAATCCGCATTTTACCACAAAAGAGACAAAAGTCATATATCGTATCCCAAAATGTCCAATATTCATTTAGGATTTTGAAATCTATGATGATCTAGGTAACATCATAAATAACATCTTATTGGCCAAGTTGATAAATAAATATTTATCAATAGAAGTGGTTAACTGCTTGGGTCTGAATGTCTGTTATACAATTTAGTTGCTGGGTTATCTTGGGGAAAATGTGTAACCCTTCTGAGCCTTAAAGCCTTCATCACTTGTAACATTCGGACAGTTAATACCTTCATTGTGGGAGTGTTCTCAGAATTAAGTAAAACAATTCAGGTGGCATGCTTGGAACCATATTTTCTACATAGTCTTCATTAAACATTTTAAAAGAACTGAATTTTGCACCCTAAAATCCATATTCTACCTGCCCACATCCTTTCCCTTGAGGATACAAGAGAAAGCCTAGTTTCTTTTTCTTTCTGAATTCTTACATGTAATTAATTTTCTTTTCAGACCAAATTAAGGTTTGTTTATGATAACCATGTAGCATCAGATGGATTTGCTTTGGAGAGAATGAAACTCCATGTGCAGCAGCCTTTGTTCTGAATGTGAAAATAAAATGTGAAGAATAATGTTCAGGTGGAAGTAGGGCAGAGCTGCCTTTTAGGGATAGAAAAATAGCAAACAAATTTAAAAGCCCCAATTTTCTTTCCTCTGTTATAGAGGCAGGATGAAGCCTCAAAAATATATATCTCAGATGATTTAAAAAATACCAATTCTATCAAGAAGGTAGGCAATGTCACCTACGTGTTCCCTCTCCCAAAATTATACACAAGGTCTGATGAATGCCACCCAGGTTTTGTAAACCAGCTTCATTTTATTCCATCAGGTCACATCGGAACATAATGAATTGATTTTGATTTTGTTTTTACTGTCCATAAGATGGTTTTAAAGGGCCATGTGAAGACCTGTGTTTGTGTTTCGTGTGGCTTTGTGTGGCACAGATTAAGAATTCCATAAGAAAAATAGAATTGTTATGAAACATTTTATAGTTCAGTCTGGTTCACTAATGAGTAAGTGGTTTACATGAGAACATCGTATTTTTACTTCAGTGAAATTTGGTTGTCTAAAAAAAATCAGGTCAAATCATTTTTACAAACATTGATGAAACTAGCTCTACACAGAACTGATCCCCCAAACCATCTTCTTATACTGTCTGCAGAAAGCTAGACACACTACTGAAACATATGGCATGGTGATGATATATAGGAAATAATTAGAGATTTTGTGTTCAGTATGACAATAAAAAGGCATACAGAAATAAAGGAGAAAAGGGTTATGTATTTGACCTACATTAGTTTTGTGTGTGATAGGGTGTATTTGAGTGCATGCTCACATGCATGCACACACACATACATGCACACACACAGACACGCTCATCTATATTCCCAGGAAGACACAAAGCGTGCCACTGCATAACTGTTATTTAATGAGCGTATTCTGAATGCACTACATACAATTATTATTGGTATTATGTTTAGCATTTCTGTAAACACCCACGTCCTGCTCTGAGCCATGCAGAATGACGGAGCAGTACATCACATCTGCCCTGTAGGCACACAGTCTCAAGGCAAGAAACTGACAAATACGCTAAGCCTGGGGAAAGGGGGAGAAAGGTGGTATTGGTACTGGGCAGAGACCAGGAATCTGTGATATCACAAAATTCATTTCCATTATTGGAGCCTCTTATTTTGATTTAGCATTAATTTTACACAAAAGGAAGGTATCATTAGTAGACATCTGAAAAACAGTAAAAGACAGAAGGAAAGATACAAAGATATTTTGTATCAGCTATATTTGAATTTTAAAATAATGTAGACAAGACAGAAGAGGAAATCCTTCCATGTAATTAGTTGGAATGTTCTTAGAAATAAGGCACATCTATAAAACTATGAATATAGGAGGGAGGTAAAATGAAAAAGTGGCACGCTATATTGAAAAGATAAGAAAGTTAGAGTGGCACAGATCTAAAAAGGAGGATCTGTGGATGTGTCTGGAAGATTATAAGAAATATATGTGTATTTTCTTCTGGGAGTTGGAATCATTTTAGGAAGTGATTCTTATATATATGTTTGTGCAGATATCTAAAGACCCTTTTAGAATGTTCCTGAAATCTTATGACCTTCACCAAAGGGTCAGTCAAGTTCAATAAACAGAGATATCTGTTTTCCTTAGCTCAGACTGTTAAAATAAGTAAATATATTCAAGACATCCTGAGGTCATTTTACCTACTCCCCATGCCTTTTATTAATTGTGAAAGTCTACCTAATCATTATATGTATTATGTTCTTCCTCCACTTGCCTGATGTTCAACTATATTAAATTAAAAATAAAAATTGTTTGTTTAGCATGATTCATAGGCATACTCTATGTGAGAAGTTTTAAATATATATATATATATACGTATTTTTTAGAAGACAGGTTATAAAATGGATGCACATTCAAATGTTTCATTTGTACCCCCCTCTCTCTTTCTCTCATGCCAATTCCGTCTTCCTGTCTTCAAAGAAGAAACAAAAGTGCCAGCCAAAAACTGCTTTAAAACTGTCTTTTTTAGCATACAATTGACTTCATTATTTAATTCAAATCAGGTCATTTGAGTCAATAAGATTTTTTTGATTGTTGATGTGTTGTGTGGAGCATCAAGGCGCTAATTCTCTGAAAATCTGGTCATTTGGGGAGTAGGGTGGTTGGCCAAGGCCAGGCTAATATTAGCCAAGCACTGTATCAGTGACTCAAAGTCCTCTGGGATGTGGAATAGGAGAGTGTCACTCTAGCTGACGGCCAATCCGTGAGCACTTGGTAGGGTCAGCAAATTCATCATTGCTGAAGTACAGCTCTTGCCCAGCCTTGAACCAGTGGTCGTCACCGCTGTTTTAAGAGCATCCCAGCCACTAGTTAAATTCTAAGTACTTATTTCCCTGTTATCTCAGGGCCCTGAATCCTGACCCTCATGTTTTAAAAATAGTTGGACTCCTATGTGAATAAGGTTGAGGAAAATATGTGAAAAAATATATTTTAAGCAACATTAAACTATGTTTTATGTGTCTTTGTTTCATCTGAAATTTTTTCTGGAAGAAGGGGAAACTATGACAAAATAAACAAAATGAACAATCACCTTTGTATCATCCACAGCATCCCCCACAGGAGTGGCACTTATTAGCTGCTCAATAAATATACATAGGATAAATGAAAATCAAGGTGTGGCTTGTGAGGAGCTAGGCAAATCCTCCATGATGTGACTGTGATTGACACCCAGTTCCCAGTGCGGTGCTGCTTCCTACACAGGTGTGATTTTCTTCTCATTTCTTTCTCCAAAAGCTACAATCATTTACAAAGATATCAACACAACAACAGAAGTTCCATTCATCACTTCTGATCAAATGATATACTGTTTTCAATTAAAGGGAGTGTTGTGTAGTTTTTTATTTTTCTTCACATTCTACTTCAGTGGTAAAATTTGAGACTTTCAGTAATGATGAAGAAAGTGATTTAAATTCTTTTCCTGTCAAAAATTAAAATAAAATAAAACTCATACTGTGAAATTACTGATTACTATCTTTTACTAAATCTTATTTCAGATAGTCTTTCAGAAGAGTTTTCGTAGAAAAAAAATTAGGTGATGCAAAATTGATAAAAATTTATTTGGGAAGCCCTTCTATTTTTCTTTTCTTAAATTGTTTAATGCTTAAGTATTTGAATTTTAATATTTCGAGATTCATTTTTAAGCATTGTCAACATTCTTGGGTCCATTTTGTTTTCTTTAACTTATATATGTGTAAAGTTAAAATATGTCTTTGAGAGTTTCAAGATATTTAGCAATTGCATACCAGTTATTTAAAAATAAATGAATATTTTTTCACTATTTCATTATGCTTAATGGTTTTATTTCTTTAACATTTTTGTCTTTTGGTTTTATCTTATTAAAAAAAAATAAGTAGGGTGTTTACACAGAATTCCTTATAATCCAGCTCATCGTGGAATAGATTGAAATTCAACCAGTGTCTTACTTAGGTTTTATTTTACAAAATAAGTGGAATTCACTGGTAATCTTCAGAGTGTTTCTCTATACTGTTAATCAGCTAAACATAACCATCAATTATAAATGCAAATTTTCAGGGTTAAATTGAGTGTTCAGATGCTCTAATGTAGCTTTTATTGGCTGTACATTGCCAAGTCTACACAACACAAAATAAAGTGTTGGGTCAATATTTATTTTTGAATTGGTGCTCTGCAGAGAGCTAATATAGGGGTAATTCAGGTCAAGAAAAAGAAATAAGGGTGTTACAAATGCAAAAAGAAGGGTTTTTTATTTGCGTATTTTTGCATGAATTATCTGGATTATGTCAACTGTGTAGACGTCTGTCTAGGAAGAGGATCTGGGAAGTTTATTCAAATGCTGACATTTGCAGAGATATGAAGAGAGAAAAGAAATCAGGAAAACATTTTCACATGTGAGGAAAAGAAAAAAAATCATGGAAATACTAGTTTATTTTTCTCATGGTCATTCCTTGTCCACGATTTTCTGATGAAAACCTAATTAGTTATCAAAATTTTATGAAAAAACATAAGCAGAGTTTAATCACACAGCCTGATTTTTTTCTTTTTTTATCAACGTCTCCAGAATAAGAATCATTTATAAGCTTTACTAGCAGTATACCATAGTGACAGGCTTCCAAACAAGGAGAAATAATTTATTAGCTCACAATGTTTTTCCAACCTCCCCCCATCCCACCCTGAGGTGGTGTATAGGTTGCGCAATGAATAAATTAAGTATATTTTCTGCCTTGTGCTTGGCATAAATCATTACTTTTCCTGGACCACAGGGTGAGTGACTACTTGCAATACTATTTTGAGTTAAATAAGTTTGTAATCAAGTAGAGTGGGGTTTTTCACTTTATTTATTTATTTTTTGCAAAATATTTATTTGCAAGATAGCTGTTGTGATTAAAACCTTATTTTCTACTGTGAAAAGGAAAAAAAAAGCATGGCATAGAAAAAAAGAGGAAGAGATCAATCCATGTAAAATCCAATTGGTTTACTGAGTTTTAACTTGATGTATATATTTTTTTCCCTTTGGTTATAATTACAGCTTTTACTAAATATGTAACATATCCATAATGTTATTTTTGTTATAATTATTGCAGCTAATGATATCACAAATTTCAAGGAAGATTGTCTTCACAACGATAGTTATGCACATATAAAATGTATCTTATTTTATAATATACTGTTTCATGTATTCCCAAGGAGACTGACTATTACTGAAGAATATGTTTTAATGTGGAACCATCGAGTAAATGTTTTAAGGGAAGACAATTAAAATAGTCGTCAATGATGTATATTTATACATTACATTTTATAGCCATTTTACATCTTAATAAACTAAAACAAATTATACTTTTCTCTTTAACAAAGATTTTAGGAAAAATGAAGATCACAGCCTCATCTATAAATACTTTCATTACATTAGATTTTCAAATAAGAGCAACAGGTGCAAGCAGTGCATTGCTCCCCCAGACAAGGCATTTCACAAAAAGGTCTAGAACTAACTTTTGCTCACCAATGCTGAATCTTGCTTAAATGTGGACCAGAATGATTCTCCAAAGTAGAATATTTCCCAAAGAACCAAAAATGGTTAGAAATAATAAAAACACAACTTATACCTAATTTAAAAATAAGATGTTACCATAAATTCAGTGATATCTCTCCATTAAAGATGATGTTGGAGATGATAAATTGATGATTAAGAGAAGCCTCCCATAATATAGTAATACTCGGACAAAGCAAGTCACAAAATCCAGTGAGTCCATTATAATATAACTTTCCTAAAATTTCACAGACTTGCAGAAGTAAATCTGGAATGAGACACCCAAAGATTTTCACAATGTTTATTTTTCAGATTTAAATGATCATTAGGTCTTGCGTGCCATATTTTTTGTTGTTGTTCTATAGCAACTAGAGTAGGATGGCTTCAGAAATGAAAACTAACAAAGTACTCTGAAATTTTGAAGTCCATGCTCAATTTAGAATATTTTCTTCACAGCTTAGTATCAGAAAAGGTTTCCAATTTACCAATATTTAATAGCAAATTATCATTTACTAGTAATTTAAATTTATTCTTAGTCATCAATTTTAAATATTAAACATAAAAAGTGAAAGTAAATTTTAATGTATTCATTTGTTTTGCCATCATTCATTTACTCTGCGATACATATGTCAGTGGCTGAGCCAAGGCAGCGGATGTGTAGCATTGAGACAATTAGGCATTGGCCATGTCCTCAGAGATCTTCAATTCTAGTTTTCATTAGGACCCTATTGTCTGGATTAATTCTTAATATGGACATAACCCTGTATTTAATTTTGTAGATTTCACTCCTAATTATTTAACTAGAATAATATGGGAAACAACATTAACATTTTCGATGTAGTGTATAGTGCCCTTGAAACTCAACATTAGAAGACCCAGTGTGTGTGTGTGTGTGTGTATATGAATGTGCGTGGGTTTATTTGATGCATCCTTAAAGAACATCCGAGCTATAACAAAGAACTGCCTAGGAAGAATTCACAGATAAGGAAACTGAAAAACAAGTTTTAACTTGACCTGATGTTGAGTTATTATACTGGAACCCATGAAGAAAAGGATATAATCATGAGAAATTACATTAAAAAATGACTGAACAGGATCGAAAAAAAATGTTCTGTATGGTTTCAACTTAACTTTATTTATATGACAACAAAAACTATTAGAATTTTTTCCACAGAGAATTTGTGGAAAAGTTTGAGAATACTTCTAGAGTATCTTGAAAGAGGTATTTTAAGGTGGCTACCTAGACAAACTGCATCATGTTATAAATGCTTAATAAGTAGGGAAGATTGTGAGCTCATTTTTATTTCCTCCTGTAAGTGATTTCATTTCGGTAATTAGTTGACATTTCTGTTATTATAACAAAGGACATAAAGAACTGAATTTCTGAAAAGCTTGGGATTTTTAAGTACTATACTGAAATATCTTCCCATTCAGAGCTCTCTGGAAGTTTTCCTTGAATTTTATGGAAACATGCTGTTCTGAGGAAGAATGTGAGTCATTCTGAGCATTATCAGTAGGGCAATTTGTCTGAAGTATGACATGTTTGAATCGGTGGTCAGCTGCTGAAAACTAATCTGCCTGTAATATTTAGTTTGGGTAGTATGCACAAAAGAGTTAACAGTTTTGTTTATTGTGGATATTTCTCCTTTTTGAAGAAAAGATATGCCACACACTTAATAAATATTTATACTTTGTGATAAATAATACAATAAACTTCAGACTAAGACAGCCTCTCAAACAGGTACAAATAATTTACCAGATCACATTCTTCTTTTTTTTTTTTTTTTGCCTTTATGTCCCCAGGACAAAGTTGGTTGGGTTAGAATTTAAGAGAGAGAAAAATGGTCTTAGTTACTGGAGGGAAGAGTCACATGAAAAAATATGTGAATGTCCTTGGTGTTACAGGAATCCAGCCTAATACTCCTGGGATGACATAAACATACTGTACCCAGAAAACAATATATATTTTTTTGTAATTTTCTCATTTGTGAGGTGTTCCAGAGTCAATCCTCTGGTTTTCACATTTGTAGTTGGAGATTTCCTAGTTGCCCTCCAAACGGTGTGCTAATTTGATGCGTCACGTTTAGTCCGAAACAAGAGCACCAGTCAGCACAGGAGCCTCAGCATTTAGAAGGTACACATGTGTTTGGGCAAAGCATTTGGCCAAAACTGCTTGCTTTTCAGTACTACTTTTAAGATGGATAGGACAAATCTCAAACTTCATTTCTCAAAGAAAACATCATTTAGTTGAGTTAGAAAGAGGACCCAACTGATTACTGGTTCAAGGTCATAAAATGGCGACATTTCTCCTCAGGTTCTCCGTCTTAGGCATTATGCTCTTTGTTAAAATACTATTCAGTACATGGTTTCTTCAGAGAATTTCAGTGTGAGAGAAAACTGAAACAGACTGTTCAAAATATTCCTGATATCCATTTTTACCAGAACTGATCATCTACTCTGGTCCTGCATCCTGAGAGTCATGTAATCTCCCGGCACCTGAGTCTGCCTGCAGAGAGTTTAAAGGAGGTACCTTCACCAAAAAACAAAATCCTGATTGGAGATGAACTTCAGTGAATCATCTCCATGTGAGCCAAGAAGGACATAGAAGGGAAAGGTACTTCTACTTTTGTCTGACTTCTCTGGTTCTCTTTTAGTTGACAGCAGGAAAGAAATGTTGGGTTTAGGAGATGGAATCTAAAGGATCGGCAGAGTATAGGACTTTCTTCTGAGAACCTTGTACTTCCTCTCATTGGAGCCTAGAAGTCATATAAAATAATGTTTCCTCTTGATCATACATAAACTGAACAAACGGTAGAAATCCATCAGTATGACTATTCTCTTTTTATAAAGAAGACAGCTTTTTCTCCATTGTTAACCTGTATCTTACTTGCACTGTGCTAATACCTTCAGTGATTCTCCTTGTTTGGAGGAAAACAGGGAAGTTTTACCAATAAATAAAGAGATAAAGAAAGACATAGGATACATAAAAAAAGCTTGCAATTGGTACAAAGAAGCTGTGCTTTGAAAAGAATTACTAAGCTTAATAGCAAATGAAATATTATTAAATGTAAAATTGTGGGGAACATCTCAAACATAGGGCTTTAGTGCTGATTTCAGAAGGTTCCAGGTATGAAAAACTCAGTCTCAGGTGGTGATCTGGGGAAAATAAAAGGTGGCATGCATTAATAAACATGTTTGGAGCTAACTCTTTGGGGAGGATCACCAGTCGCTCTTCAGATTCTGATTGGACTGGGAATACAAAGTGGGAGCTGGGGTAAAAGGTTAGGGGTAAAAGGTAAGGTGAGTGGGAACTTGTGTCCCAGTGGGCTGGTTTCAGACAGGGAGGAGCTCTGGGGCAACTGGTGAGAAGAGAGAATCCTGGATGCAAAGAGGAAGGGACATGGGGATTCTGTTATGAGTTATGAATTGCTATTCATTAAGAGAGACAGAAGCTAGAGTCTTTTACATATTTTTGACTGCAGGACCAGACATCTCTCAGGCTTCTAGCAGTTGTCCCTATGCTGGTTCTTTTTGCATCTAGGCCTAGATAAAGCACCAAATCTTTATTGAGTAAATGGCAGACTTGTCTTCTACTCCATGCACATGATAATGATTTTTGGATTGGAAATGCAGGGCTTTACCTTCCTCCTTGATCAATTTGTCTAGTTAGTTGTTTTAGCCAGGTTTTTAATCTATCCATTATTTATATACTTTTTATTATTGGAAAGGTAACAACACTATCTGTTGCCTAAAGTTGAGAAAATATTGCAGAAAAAAATAGTGAAAAAAAAATTAACCTAAATCCCATCACCCAGAGATAACATTTGGAACAATAGTATGTTCCATCCGGTTGTTTTCTCCCCTAGGCTACGTACACACACACGCACACACGCACACACGATGCAATTAAATTTATCTGTCATGTCCAAAAGAAAAGCCTGAGAGTCATTGTTTTTCCTGAATGCCTGACTGAAATCAAGTTATACTCTGTCAATGGCATTCCCCTCATCTACCACTCGTTAACCATATCAAAAATGGAAATGAGTTGAGTTTGGCATAACTCATAATGTCATTTGGGAAGAAGGCAGAAGGAGCCGCGCCAACATTAATGTGCACTGTGTGAATAATTTACTTTAATTTCAATTAAAGCACCAGGCTGAGATGTAGGAAACCTTTCCTGTGGCTGCTCTGAGCTCTGGGTTTTAACTTGGTTAGCAGAACAATTTAGATAGCTTAGGGATCCAAATTCGGAGCCAAGATGTTTGGGTAAGGATACAAAATAAATAGTAAGCTATAGTGTCTGCAGGCATCACAATAGGAGAATTAAAAACCAGTAGGAAAACAACAGGACAATTTGTATGACTGAAGGCTGTAAGTTAGTAACTTGTACAATGGGCAAGTAGAAAGTGAAGATAAGGCGGGTCAAGGATAGCCCTGGAGAGTGATTGAAATGAGTAACTCAGGAGAGTGTGCCTTCCTGGGAGATAAGGTAGGTAGGGAATCACAAGAGAAGGCACTTCTTGCCTTTCCATCTCAAAGATTTGGGCCTGCCTCTGTCTGATCCAGACTCTCACCTTTGCTAATTATCTGAAACTTTTGGCCAGCTTTAATTGAAGTCTCCCAGAAAATTAGCCACTGTTTTCCAGGATACCTAAGCTGATTGTATAATATTCCTAAGTTTTAATTTCCCTGTTCCTTCTTAGGTGTTTTCTTCTGCCAGCTTTATCTTTCCTCTCAGAAGTTTGAAGACTCTAAATTTTTATGTTTTACCCACACACTCTGCCTATCAATACTGACCCAACCTGATAGTGACCAAGTCCCCTTCTGTGTCAGCACCTGAAACACCATCCCTGTAGGGCACCTTTAAGTCTGTAACGCTCTACTGACCACTTTCCTGAATCTTCCAAATCAGTCTGAAAGTCACCGGCCTTGGGCAATGCACAGACACCTGGCGTGTGAACATGTGATCAGGGACAGTGTGGATCCTGTTCCTCTCATTTTCAAAAATTGCAGGGCCGAAGTATTCTGTGATTTGCCCAAGACAAAATAGTAAGCAGAAAATGAGCTGGTAATAAAATCCATAGCTCCCGATTCTCCCAACTACTTTTAGCTGCCTCAACTGGTCTACATATGTTACTGAACAAGGTTTTATGTTAATGATACAAGCAGATTTTCCATTTAGGATATATTTTATGCATAGTGCATTCTATTATCTAGTTTCAAAAGCAGGGCACTATTGAATATACTTGTATAATATTTAAAAAGTGGTTGATTCAGATTCTACATATTAACAAAGCAGTTTCACATCTAGTCTTCCATGACAGGCATTGGGAAACTCCAGCCCTCAGCCAAGTCTGACCCACCACCTGTTTTTGTAAATAAAGTTTTATTTGAACACAGCAATATGCATTATTTTACATATTTTTTATGACTCCCTTTGAGCTAAAACAGCAGAGTGATTGCAAAAGGAGTTGTATGGTCTGCAAAGCCTGAAATTTTTATGATCTGCTCCTTTCAGGGAGAGTTCGTCAAGCCCTGGTCTGCCACATTAGACTACACACAGAGAAATTCAAGTGAGGGGTAAACTACCAAAGTTACTAAAACAGATCTTCCAGTATTCATTTAATCAAATCTCCATTCTTTTGGGATGGGATCAATTAAACTAAAAATTATTGGGAAACATTTTAATAAGAATAAACAGAGTATTTGCTTTGCATGGTTAGAGGAGGAATAAAAGAAGACCAAAAGATAAGAAGACATCAGTTCATCTAGACAGAGGAAAGTAGCTACCAGTGAAATCCTACTGTACCTATTTCTTTTGCAAGGACTAAGCAAGCAGTGTAGGTATGGGAATGACCTCCTGACAAGAGACTCTAGTTGTTGGAGCTGGTGTTGTCCCCAGCCATACAAGTGAGAAGGAGCAGTCAGTTTTCTCCTCTAGATACTGCCTAGCAATTGACAATGTGCTTTCTAACACCTACCCACCCTCCAACTCTAAATCTAAGATTCTGTGATTCCATCTAACTGTTCAAAAAGAAATTACTGAGGTTTCAAATACGAATGTTAGGACTCACAATTTCAAATACTGAAGCATTACATGAAGTTTTAGAACCTCCAAAGACTCTCATGACCTGCTTTCTTCATATAGATGACACTTCATGGATTTTTATGGCCTGTTGCCCTTGTTGTAGTTCCTTGATTTATTTGCCTGGCATGTTTTTGCCTAAAGACAAGCAGAAATCATCCAGTTATCTTGAGATGGCAAGCACATGCATGGCTTATTCAGATATGCTCTTAAATTTAATTATTCTAAGTTTTCAAGTAAAATCTCCTGAAAGAATCAATTTCACTGCTCCTGACTGCATGGACTATTCCTTCTCATACCATTTGCCTTGTGAAGGTAGATACACGTGGTGTCATATAGAATCATCATCACCTGGTTTCATTCATTCATGCGTATGCTCAACAAATACATTTTTGACAGCCTCTCCCCTCATTTCAATGATTTTTTAAATTTACCATCGAGAGAGATTAATTCATCTGACCATGTCTGCTTCATTCGCTCTTCTTTTAAAATGCAATTATTCCTGGGCAAAGAAACATAATCTTGTAAGTGGCTATCAAGCCCTTTAATGGCCTGGTAGAAAAAAAACAGGTGGTTTCAGAACTGGACAGGAGGAATTTGGAAACATAAAGTGGAAGGGTATAAGAAGGGCAAGTGGATCACTAATCCGATTTTATGGATAAGCTTAAAAAGCTAAGGGACCATAACCCAGAGACCCTAGAAATCAGTAGTGTAAAGAACAGACATTATTTCTCTCTCCTGTAATAGTCCAGTGTGAGAATGTGGCCTCTTCATTCTGAACGGCCATTCAGGATGTGGTTTTCCTCCATTTTATTTTCTAAAGTGACTGCATTTTGGAGAAGTGTGGATGGTCAGGTAAAGGTGGTAAAAATTGGTTGCATTAAGAACACATTCCCTCTCCCCAGGTTTCTAAACTCTAGAGTTACTATTTTTTTTTCTTTTCCTTAGTCTATTCCTTGGAAGCTAATCACTAGTCAGTTCTACACTCAGGGGTAGATAACTAAGCTCTACTCCTGGGAAGGCATATCTCCATTTATTATTTGTAATTCTCTGTAAGGAAGATTTGCCTCTTATCTCCATTCATTTATTTATTCACTGGTTTGTTTATATTGACATAGACTGGTGGTTATTTACTTTATTCTTTGGATTTTGATCCAAAAGTAGGATTATGTATTTTGTAGCTCAGATTGGTCTAGTTAGGGGTACTGGCTCTCTTTCGACTTCTGTGTCTTTTTGACATGTGTGTATAAGTATATGCACTTCTGTATTTTTTGGCACCACAAGGTGTTCCAAGCTCATCTTGTATTTTCTTAATTCTGGACAAAGTATCAAGCATTTCTCCAAGAAGCCTTGGTTCCTTTAATTGGCGAATCAGTATTAAGAGACCAAGAGCTAGACAGTAGGTACTGTTTTCATTACTGGAGTGTCACTGTTTCCAGCATTTGCAGCAAACATAGAGAGGAAATAGACATATGTATATAACCACTGTGTGCACCTGCTTCTGTATTGCATAGCTATCTCTCTATGTCTTAAAGTCACGGAGTTTATCCCCATGCCCTAATCCAGCATCATAGTGGTCATTTGAGCATTCCCCTCTTACTGACTTTTAACTTCTTTCACAGCAAAAGCCTTAGCTAGGGATGGATTTTACTTGTAATTGATGAATGAAACCAATTGTATTAATTGATATGACATACTATTTTATGCTTGCTTCCTTATATATTGTCTTTCATTCTGAGTATTTGTTGGGATGGATATTGTGGCATTTATAAAGTTGTAAGTTATTATTCTGTGGATCCTGTTTATACAATGAGTTTATAAAAGCATTTAGCTTTCTTTTTCTTCAGAGACTATCTATTGGTGCTCTAAAACTTGTTCTTAACACTCCTCTTTCTCTCACCAGCATCAAATTAGAAATAAATCTGTTTAATACTTAGGACATTATGAGGGAACTTATTCTACTTTCTATCTAGTCTCCTCATTTTTTCTCCTACTTTGTTAATTTTATTATTAATGTATCTATGTTATAGAAATATATGACATTTACATGTTATTCTGTCCTGTGATTCCAACCCGCTCATCTTACTTCTGCAGTTAGGCATTATTTTTGCTTTTCACTAAGATCATATGTTGTTGTCTGGCACTTGTCCTTTGCTCAGGAAGAATCTCTGAGAAAGATATTACAAGTTCTTCAAACAAATTCTCACTATTTCTGCAGCTTCCACTTTCAATATCAATTAGGTTAGGGATAAAACATGGGAATTCTTTATTCCTTGATTACCTTAAGCCTGATGCTTAACATTTTTTTGGATGTGAAGTGTTGTTCTTGATAAGTAAGATGTCAGTATGACTTTTCCCTCACTAGCGGTTTGGTACTTTCTGACTAGATGTCTAAAATATTATTTTTTTATTTTAAAGTCAAGAATTTTTTAAAAAATATGTTTGATGTTGACTGTTCTGAGGAAAGAGACTGGTCAAAGTTCCCATTTAAAAATTAAGCTCAGTCTCCCCATCCTGAAGAAATAAAATTAACTTCGATTTTCCTATAGATTTTACTATTGTTTTTTTTTTCTTTTGTTTCCATTTTTTTTTCCTCAGTTAATTCCATTATTCTGATCTAATCATCTGTTCACTCTGGCAAAGACACTGGATCTTCCCTGCCTTGTCCTGCATCTAGATTGAGTTATTTTTACTCATTTTGATAGTTTTAATTTTCTATTCTTAATTTACATCCTCTTTTTCGCTTAGTAACCTTTTCATTCTCATATTAACATCTAGGTCTTTCCTTTCTGCAAGTATTTTTCTCTTTTCACCAAAGTTTTTTCTGAGTTCCATCATCTCTTTCTTCATCTGCCTTTTTATTTACTTATTTATTCATTTATTATTTTTTTAAGGTATCATTGATATACAATCTTTTTTTTTTGGTACCATTAATGTACAATTACATGAGCAACATTATGGTTACTAGACTCCCCCCATTATCAAGTCCCCACCACATACCCCATTACAGTCACTGTCCATCAGCGTAGTAAGATGCTATAGAAGCACTACTTATCTTTTCTGTGTTACACTGCCTTCCCTGTGTGCCGCCCCAAACACATTATGTGTGCTAATCGCAATGCCTGTTTTTCCCCCTTATCCCTTCCTTCCCACCCATCCTCCCCAGTCCCTTTCCCTTTGGTAACTGTTAGTCCATTTTAGGTTCTGTGAGTCTGATGCTGTTTTGTTCCTTCAGTTTTTTCTTTGTTCTTATACTCCACAGATGAGTGAAATCATTTGGTACTTGTCTTTCTCTGCCTGGCTTATTTCACTGAGCATAATACCCTCTAGCTACATCCATATTGTTGCAAATGGTAGGAATTGTTTTCTTCTTATGGCTGGATAATATTCCATTGTGTATATGTACTATACCTTCTTTATCCATTCATCTACTGATGGACACTTAGGTTGCTTCCATTTCTTGGCTATTGTAAATAGTGCCGTGATAAACATAAGGGTGGAGATTCAATGCAATCCCTATCAATATACCAACAGCATTCTTCAACAAATTAAAGCAAATAGTTCTAAAATTCCTGTGGAACCACAAAAGAACCAGAATAGTCAAACAATCCTGAGAAGTAAAAATAAAGCAGGGGGAATTATGCTCCCTGACTTCAAGCTCTACTACAAAGCCGCAGTAATCAAGACAATTTGGTACTGGCACAAGAACAAATCCATAGACCAAGAACAGACTAAAGAACACAGATATAAACCCAAGCATATATGGTCAATTAATATATGAGAAAGGAGCCATGGATATACAATGGGGAAATGACAGCCTCTTCAACAGCTGGTGTTGGCAAAACTGGACAGCTACATGTAAGCGAATGAAACTGGATTATTGTCTAATCCCATACACAAAAGTCAACTCAAAATGGATCAAAGACCTGAATGTAAGTCATGAAACCATAAAACTCTTAGAAAACCACATAGGCAAAAATCTCTTGGACATAAACATGAGCAACTTCTTCATGAACATATCTCCCCAGGCAAGGGAAATAAAAGCAAAAATGAACAAGTGGGACTATATAAAACTAAAAAGCATCTGTACAGCAAAGGATACCATCAGCAGAACAAAAAGAGATCCTACAGTATGGGAGAATATATTCACAAATGACACATCTGATAAGGGGTTGACATCCAAATTATATAAAGAGCTCACGTACCTCAACAAACTAAAGGCACATAAGCCAATTAAAAAATGGGCAGAAGAACAGAAAAGACACTTCTCCAAAGAAGAAATTCAGATGGCCAACAGGCACATGAAAAGATCCTCCACATCACTAATCAGCAGGGAAATGCAAATTAAAACCACAATGAGATATCACCTCACACCAGTTAGGATGGCCAACATCCAAAAGACAAACAACAACAAATGTTGATGATGAGGAGAAAGGGGAAACATCCTACACTGCTGGTGGGAATGAATATTAGTTCAACCATTGTGGAAAGCAGTACAGAGGTTCCTCAAAAAACACAAAATAGAAATACCATTTGACCCAGGAATTCCACTCCTAGAAATTTACTCTAAGAATGCAGGAGTAAGACGTTAATATACAATCTTAAGGTGTCACATTAGCAACACTGTGGTTACTACATTCACTCATATTATCTAGCCCCTGCCACATATCCCATTACAGTCACTATCCATCAATGTAGAAAGATGTTATAGAGTCATTACTTGTCTTCTCTGTGCTAGCCATCCCTGTGCCCCCATCATGTGTGCTAGTCATAATACCCGTAAACCCCCTTCTCCATCCCTTACCACTCACCCTCTACACTTCCATTTCCTTTGGTCACCACTAGTCTATTTGTGGGGTCTGTGAGTCTGCTGCTGTTTTATGCCTTCAGTTTTTGCTTTGTTGTTACACTCCACAAATGAAGGAAATCATTTGGTACTTGTCTTTCTCTGCCTGGCTTATTTCACTGAGCAAAATGCCTTCTAGTTCCATCCATGTCATTGCATATGATAGGATTTTTCCCTTTTTATGGCTGAATAATATTCCATATTGTATATGTACCACCTCTTCTTTATATGATCATCGACTGATTGAAACTTAGGTTGCTTCCATGTCTTGGCTAATGTATATAGTGCTGCAATAAACACAGGGATGCATATGTCTTTTAGAGTCTGTGATCTTGTTTTGGGGGATAATTCCTAGGAATGCAATTTCTGGGTCAAGTGGTATTTCTCTTTTTAGCTTTTTGAGGAACCTCCATATTGCTTTCCATAATGGTTAAGCTAATTTACATTTCCACCAGCAGTGTAGGAGGGTTCTCCTTTCTCCGTATCATCACCGGCATTTGTTGTTCCTTGCTTTTGGATGTTGGCCAACCTAACTGGTGTGAGGTGATATCGCATTGTGGTTTTAATTTGCATTTCTCTGATAATTAGTGATGTGGAGCATCTTTTCATATGCCTGTTGGCCATCTGAATTTCTTCTTTGGAGAAGTGTCTACCCATTTTTTAATTGTTCTATTTGCTTTTTGGATATTGAGGTGTATGAGTTATTTATAAATTTTGGATGTTAAGCCCTTGTCAGACAGGTCATTTACAAATATGTTCTCCCATACTGTAATATGCCTTTTTGTTCTGCTGATGGTGTCCCTTGCTGTACAGAAGCTTTTCAGTTTCATGTAGTCCCACTTATTCATTTTTGCTTTTGTTTCCCTTGCCTGAGGAGATGTGTTCATGTTGCTCATGTTCATATTCAAGACATTTTTACCTATGTATTTTTCTATGAGTTTTATGGTTTCATGACTTACATTCAGGTCTTTTATCCATTTTGTGTTTACTTTTGTGTATGAGTTAGACAATAATCCAGTTTTATTCTCTTACATGTAGCTGTCCAGTTTTGCCAACACCAGCTGTTGAAGAGGCTGTCATTTCCCCAATGTATACCCATGGCTCCTTTATCATATATTAATTGGCCATATATGTGTGGGTCTATATCTGGAATATCTATTCTGTTCCATTGATCTATGGGTCTGTTCTTGTGCCAGTACCAAATTGTCTTGATTACTGTGGCTTTGTACTAGAGCTTGAAGTTGGGGAGCATAATCCTTCCCAACTTTATTCTTCCTTCTCAGGATTGCTTTTGTTATTTGGGATCTTTTGTGGTACCATATGAATTTTAGAACTATTTTAGAACTAATATTCATTCCCATCAACCATTGAAGAATGCTGTTGATATTTTTATAGGGATTGCAATGTATCTATGGATTACTTTAGGCAGTATGGCCATTTTGACAATATTAATTCTTCCTACCCATGAGCATGGGATGTATTTCCATTGATTAGTGTCTTCTTTAATTTCTCCCAAGAGTGTGTTGTAGTTTTAAGGAAACAGGTCTTTCACCTCCTTGGTTAGGTTTATTCCTAAGTATTTTATTCTTTTAGATGCAATTGTGAATGGAATTATTTTTCTGATTTCTCTTTCTGCTAGTTCATTGTTAGTATACAGGAATGCAACAGATTTCTGTGTATTAAATTTGTATCCTGAAACTTTGCTGAATTCAGTTATTCTAGTATTTTTGGAGTGGATTCTTTAGGGATATTTTATGTACAATATCACATCATTTGCAAAAAGTGACAGTTTAAATTGTTCCTTACCAATCTAGATACCTTTATTTCTTTGTGTTGTCTGATTGCCATGGCTAGGACTTCCAGTACTATGTTCAATAAATTGGGGAGAATGGGCACCCTTGTCTTGTTCCTTATCTTAGAGGAAAAACTTTCAGCTTTTCACTGTTAAGTATGATGTTGGCAGTGGGTTTGTCATATATGGCCTTTATGATGTTGAGGTACTTGCCCTCTATACCCATTTTGTTGAAAGTTTTTATCATGAATAGATATTGAATTTTGTCAAATGTTTTTTCAGCATCTATGGATATGATCATGTAATTTTTGTCCTTCTTTTTATTGATGTAGTGGATGGAGTTGATGTATTTTCGAATATTGTACCATCCTTCCATCCTGGAATAAATTGCACTACATCATGATGTATGGCTCTTTTTTATGTATTTTTGAATTTGGTTTGCTAATATTTTGTTGAGTAGTTTTGCATCTATGTTCATCAGGGATATTGTTCTGTAATTTTCTTTTTTGTGGTGTCTTTGCCTGGTTTTGGTATTAGAGTGATGCTGCCCTAATAGAATGAATTTGGAAATATTCCCTATTCTTCTACTTTTTGGAAAACTTTATGGAAGATGAGCATTGGGTCTTCTCTAAATGTTTGACAAAATTCAGCAGTGTAACCATCTGGTCCAGGAATTTTTTCTTGGGTAGTTTTTGATTACCAATTTAATTTTATTGCTGATAACCGGTTTATTCAGATTTCCTGTTTCTTACTGGGTCAGTCTTAAAAGGTTGTATTTTTCTAGAAAGTTGTCTATTTTTTCTAGGTTATCCAATTTGTTATCATATAATCTTTCATTGTATTCTCTAATTATTCTTTGTATTTCATTGGTGTCTGTACTGATTTTTCCTTTCTCATTTATGATTCTATTTATGTATGTAAACTCTCTTTTTTTCTTGATAAGTCTGGTGAGGGGTTTATCTATTTTTTTTATTTTCTCAAAGAATCACCTCTTGGTTTTCCTGATTTTTTTCTATTGTTTTATTCTTCTCAATTTTATTTATTTCTTCTCTGATCTTTATTGTGTCCATCCTTCTACTGACTTTGGCCCTCATTTGTTCTTTTTTATCCAGTGTCAACAACTGTGAATTTAGACTGTTCACTTGGTATTGTTTTTTCTCGATATAGTCCTGTGTTGCTATATACTTTCCTCGTAGAACTGCCTTTGCTGCTCCCCACAGAAGTTGGGGCATTGAACTGTTTTTTTTCATTTGTCTCCATGTATTGCTTGATCTCTGTTTTTATTTGGTCATTGATCCATTGATTAATTAGGAGCATCTTGTGAAGCCTCCATGTGTTTGTTGGCCTTTTTGTTTTCTTTGCACAATTTCTTTCTAGTTTCATACCTTTGTGATCTGAGAAGTTTGTTGGTGCAATTTCAATCCCTCTGAATTTACTGAGGCTCTTTTTGGGGCCTAATACGTGATGTATTCTGGAAAATATTCCATGTGCACTTGAGAAGAATGTGTATCCTGCTGCTTTTGGGTGGAGTTTTCTGTAGATGTCTGTTAGTTCCATCTTTTCTAATGTGTTTTTCAGTACCTCTGTTTCCTTGCTCATTTTCTGACTGGTTGATCTGTCTTTTGGAGTGAGTGGTGTGTTGAAGTCTCCTAAAAAGAATGTATTGCATTCTATTTCCCTCATTAATTCTGTTAGTATTTGTTGCACATATTTGGGTACTCCTATGTTGGGTGCATAGATATTTATAATGGTTATATCCTCTTGCTGGATTGACCCCTTTATCATTATATAATACCTCTCTTTATCTCTTTTACTTTCTTTGTTTTGAAGTCTATTTTATATGATACAAGTACTGCAACTCCTGCTATTTTCTCCCTATTATTTGCGTGAAATATCTTTTTTCATACCTTCAATTTTAGTCTGTGTATGTTTTTGGGTTTGAAGTAAGTCTTTTGGGGCAGCATATACATGGGTCTTGCTTTTTATCCATTCTGTGACTCTATGTCTTTTGATTGGTGCATTCAGTCCATTTACATTTATAATGGTTATTGATAGGTATGTACTTATTGCCATTACAGGATCTGGATTTGTGGTTTCCAATGGTTCAAGGGCAGCTTCTTTACTATCTAACAGTCTAACTTAACTCATTTATTACTCTATTATAAACACAGTCTAAATATTCTTTTTTTATTTTTCTCCCTTCTTTTTACCTCCTCCACTCTTTATATGTTAGGTGTCATATTCTGTACACTTTGTTTATCCCTTCACTGACTTTGTGTGTAGTTAATTTAATTTTCCATTTGCTAAGTAATTAATTGGTCTACTTCCCTTACTGTGGTTTCATTTTCTCTAGTGACATCTATTTAGATTTACAAACACTTCCATCTAGAACAGTCCCTTTAAAATACACTATAGAGATAGTTTATGGGAGGTGAATTCCCTCAACTTTTGCCTATTTGGAAATTGTTTAATCCCTGCTTCACATTTAAATGATAATCTTCCTGAGTAGAGTATTCTTAGTTCAAAGCCCTTTTGTTTCATAGCATTAAATATATCATGCCAGTCCCTTCTGGCCTGTAAAGTTTCTGTTGAGAAATCTGATGATAGCCTGATGTGTTTTCCTTTGTATGTGATCTTTTTTCTCTCTCTGGCTGCTTTTAATTCTCTGTCCTTGTTGTTGATCTTTGCCATTTTTATTATTATATGTGCTGGTGGTGTCTTCCTTGTGTCCCTTGTGTTGGGAGATCCGTGCACTTCCATGGCCTGAGAGACTATTGCCTCCCCAGAATGGGGACGTTTTCAGCAATTATTTCTTCAAAGACACTTTCTATCCCTTTATCTCTCTTCTTCTTCTGGTACCCCTATAATGCAAATATTGTTTCATTTGGATTGTTCAGAGATTTGTCTTATTATTCTTTCATTCCTAGAGATCCTTTTTCCTTTTTCTGCCTCAGCTTCTTTCTATTCCTTTTCTCTAATTTCTATTCCATTTACCATCTCCTCTAACTTTTCTAGTCTGCTTTAAATCCCTCCATTGATGTTTCATTTCAGATACTGTATTTTTTAAAGTGTCTATCTCTCTCTCTTGAATTCATCTCTGAGATCTTGAAAATTTTTCTTTATCTCTTTAGCTACAGATTTTTATTTTGAAGTGTTTTTCAGAAAGATTGGTGATTTTAGCTTCTTTGAGCCCTCTTCCTGTTGTTTGAGGGATTTGGGATTGAACAAGCTTCTTCTGCCTTCTCATATGTGTAGGCAGCACTCTAGTACCAAGAAACTCCACTCTTCAGAGCTGCCTAGCACCTGGAGCTATGGTGGGGGCGTCTCTGGTGCCTGATGGGAGGAAAGAGCTTCCCAGTAGCAGTGCCTGCTTCCATGTCAGGGCCAATAAACTATGTGCAGGGAAAATCCTCTGCATTAATTCCCCATAGCTGCCATAGGTAGAGCTGTCTTCTGGCTGGCTTGGTGCTAGGGCAGGAGAAGCAGGTTTGCTGCAGGTGCTGGCAGGATAGAAGAAGTGGCAGGCTGCATATCACAGGGGGAGGGCCTCAGGACTGTGTTGCCAGCCAGAGAGATGGAAAGCCTGAAGCTCCTGTAAGTTCCCAACCTGCTGGGAAGACTGTCCCAGGGTGATTTTGTCTACCTGTCCCTTCTTAGCAGCAAGCTCTGTGTAATCCTTGCCCCTTTAGCAGTCTTCTCACTGTTGGGAAGTCTTTCAAAGCACCCACCTTTCTTTTGTGCCAGAGCAGCAGGTTGTGGGAACTTGTTCTCCACAGCAGCTGGAGTCTCAGTCTCTGGGTATTCCACCTGTCTTTGTTTTTCAAACCCTCTAAACTCCAGAGCATCATAAAATGTGGGTTTGTGCTTCTGGAGTAGATCTCCAGGGCTATTTAGCAGTCCTGGGTTTCTACTTCCTCCCCTCTCTGTTTCTCTTCCTCCCACCAGTAATCTGGGTTTTGGGGAGGGCTTGGGTCCTGCTGGATCGAGGCTTTGGTACTGTACTCTTTTCCATGAGTTCTGCTCTTTTTTTTAAATTTTTTCCCCCAGAGGTAGGCCTGCTGTTACAATCTTCTTTGGTCACTCTTTTAGGTTTAGTTGTATTTGCTGTGTTTTAGTATTATTTGTGGTTTTGGGAGGAGATTTCTGCCTCACTGCTTATGCCACCATCTTTTCCACCCCTTGTCTGCCTTTTTAATACATCATTCCTTAGTGCATCCATGTCTACTGTATTTTGTCTTTTATGCTATCTATGTTTTTGATAAATTTTCAGTTCCTCTTGTGATACCAGGTAACAATTCTAATCTGATTTTTTCATCTTGTCATATTTTTGAATGTGCTTCAGCTATGTGGTGGTTCGTTATTCCACTTGTTTGCTCTTTACTACTATGATGCCTAGAATGTGGAATTCATGTGTAGCTTCTTCTATTGTCATGATTAAATGAGATTAGTTTTTCTATCTTCAGAGATGAATATGTAACAATTTTGGGTTATTCAAGCCACATTCCTGTGTCTTCTCAAGGCCTCCTACCTCTGTTGCCATCTCAGTTTCTTTTTGCAAGAAGGCTTTATGTTAGCTGTCTCGCCCAGTCAGTTTCTTTTCCTCCCATGATGTGTGAATCTTCTCTCTCCCTTTGTCTTTGTGTTCTAGCTCTGTCCAATATGAATTCCATTCCCAGTAATTTAGTATTTTCTTTTTTGCCACCCCCTGAACCCCAATTCTTTGGAGGGACTTTGTCACTCTGAATGGCAGGGCTTTAATTTTTTTATGTGGAGGCATTTTTGAGGTCCTTGAGAATCACCCCAAATATCATTGCTCATCTATGATCCCTTAAGAGAGCTTTGCAGTCTGTTTTTTACTTACCTGCAATTTTTAGCCAAAAAATATCTCTCCCAGTTTCTTCATGTTTTTTCAGATATAGTTGCTGAAGATGCATCTCAAAGATAGGTTCTTACCTTTTGGAGGTTATTAATTGATGGTGATCTGTGTGTGACTCTCTTAGGACTATCAGAACTTTCCTCTCTTCCTTTCCCTACCTACACACAGCTGTCAAAGCTGCACACAGCCTTGCTGGGACAGTTTATGTCCCCTTTACAACACGCACACCTTTGGGTTTTCTAAAATTCTGTAATTTCAAAAATTTTATATAAATGATCTCTCACAGTATGGACCTGGCTTATTTTATGCACCGTATTTTAAAAAATAATGTAGTTATTGTTACAGTAAAGTGTTGTACCATTCCCTTCTGGCCTTCATATTTTCAAATGAGAAATTTGCTGTCTTTAGAATTGGTTTCTCATGGGTAATTTGCAAATGCTCCTTGGTTACCATTAATATTTTTTCCTTGTTTTTAGCTTCCGGCAGTTAACCTATTGTGTGTGTTGGTGTGGATTTCTTTGAGTTTATTCTTTTGGGGTTTTTCTCACCTTTTCTCACATTGTGTTTTCCATTAAATTTAAGGACTTTTTAGTGATCATTTCTTCGAATATTCTTTTAGCCCCATTCTCTTTTCCTTTCCTTCTGAGATTGCAGGCAATTCATTATTGTCTCACGGGTTCCCTGCAGCTTTCCTTTTTCTTTTTTACTTTTAGTTTCTTTTCTCTCTGTTGTTCACATTGGGTTAATTTATCCTGATCTGCCCTCAAATTCTCAACTTTGCTGTTCCTACTCCTGTTATCTGCTATTGGGTCCATCAGACACGGTTCTTTTTTTTTTAATTTGTCATTGCACATTTCAGGTCTGTAAATTCTTGTTTAGCTGTTTCTTATGACTTCTATTTCTCCCCTGATATTTTCCCTTTTTTTTCATTTGTTTTAAGAGAATTTAAAATTGCTAGCTGAGGCCGTTTGATGATGGCTGCTTTAAGAATCTTGCCAGATAATTCCAAAATCTGATTCCTCTTGGAATTGGCTTCAGATCATTGTCTTTTCTCATTCAAGTTGCAATGTTCTTATTTCTTGGAATCACGAGTGATTTTCAATCATATCCTTTATATGTTTCCTATTATGGGATGATTTTCTAGGTACTATTTTAATATTTTATCTTAGCAGGGACTCACTTAGCAGGGAAGTATGTTTAACATAATTTTGGGGGATGGAGTTACTATGACAATTTAATCCTCAGGGCTTTTTGGTGTTATGTTGGTCTGTTTTATTTATCTGTACTACTATGGTTCCCACTGGTCCCTGCTGATATGGAAGGGGTCAAAAAGGGGCCTCTCTGCCAAGTTTCCCAGGTGTTTTTCTGTGGGAGAAGAAGTCAGTCCTGTCTTCACAAAATGTCTTTTCATTGCAGGCAGCTCATGTGGCTGTGTCTACTAGCCCTGATGCTTCCCGGTGGGCGAGTGCTGTCTGAGGCTCAAGGGGACAAAGAGGCTTAGCTGAGAGGGCACTTGTTATAGCAGAATCCCCCTGCCTGTTAGGGACAGAGAGGGTTGCCCAATCAGGGTGTTGTTGAAGTGGTATTCCCCTTGCTTCTGGTGTCTCTAAGTAGGGAACAGAACTCAGGCATCTGGACACAAAGGATTTTCTTGGTTGGTCCCCTGTTGTGGCTGGATCCCTCTGGTTGATTCCACCTTCCAAAGTCATCTCTCTCTTTGGGGAATGGAGTCTCACATGGTAAAGGAGAGTGATTTCTCTGGCTTTCAGGGTGTTAGCTCATCTTATGTTGTCAGAGGGACCTCAGTTCAACCCAAGAACAGAATAAGCCAATCGGTACTGTTCTCTCTTGCTAGGTGAATGGTCAGGAAATGCCAAGTCTGAGTCACCTTCTCTGTTGGGTGTGGAAGCAACTTTCCCTCCAGTCTTGGGCTCCCAAGCCAGTTGCTCTTATTCATACCTCCTTTGATAATTCACCTTTTGTTGTCTCTTGTGTTATTTCAAATGTTGATCGTTGTGCTTTGTAAGGAGGACCAGGGAGACACAGGTCTAGGACATCTTTTCTAGACCAGAAGTCTGGTGTTTTCTGCTATTTTTTTTTTAATGGGATTTGGGTAGATTATATAGACTATTCTGTCATCAAAATCTTGCCCTAAGAGAAAGTCCAGATTACAGATATGTTTTGGAGGTGGGCCAATAGGACTTACTCAATGAATAGATGTGGAGTTTAAAGAAATATGAGTAACTAGACAGGATTCTATTTGGGATCTAAAGTAGATGAAAAGTCACTTATTAACTGAGATTGTGAAATATTGAAGGAAGCCAAGTAGGCTAGAGATGTATTAAGGGCTTTATTATTAAGTTTTAGGTACTTATCAGTTAACAAAGTTGGGGGCAGTCAAATAGGTAGTTCATTATTTGCATTGTTGTTTGAATACATAAATTTGAAAGCCAGCATTCACATGGCAGGTACAATAGTAAAATAGTAAATATTTCAATATTTTAGTAGACATAATAGCACTAAACCAAGTTATTTGATCTTGGTATCCCAAATTTAGAAACCAATCCAATCACTTGCTGTTATTTTTAAGTGTCTATTAACCTTTACAAGGGTGGAGATGATTATATCTAATTTTGGAAACTGAATATAATTGAGTCACTAAGCTATTTTGTGAAATCCAGGGAGAGAAGATTAACTTGTTTAAAACTTTATCACTCCAGAATTCCACCCCTTTTCTTCGTCAAAATGACAGTGGGTGTCTATTCAAAATCTGAGAAGAGTGGATGAGAAAGCAGGAATAGGCTTGCAAAATTTTATTGTAGGAGACAGAAAATAGAGAAGATGCCTTCTGGAAACAAGAGGGTGACACTGAGCATAGTTAATTCAGATGAAGGATGAAAGACGTTCAGCTATCCTGCAACAGAGTCATAAAATAGTAGGACTGGCCATAGTCTAGAACAAATCAGACTCTATATTACCCTGATGCCCACTCACACTTTTTCATTTGCTGTTGTAGTATAATATCTGTTATAAAAAAGAGTATAATTTAAATTCTTTTTTTTTTCTTTTTGGGAAAGAACTAGCTTTTGAGAACATGGGTCTATTCAATTGGAGGCAAATATTGTTAAAAGCTTTTAGTAAGAAGCTATGATACAAGGCAAACCACTAGTAATTTCAGAGTAGGCTAACACCGCAACCAGTTATAGAATAGTCCTTGTAAATAGGTATTTAAAAATAAAAAAGATGCACCTATAAAATCCAATGTAAGAGGACACTTTCACAAAATGTGTGAAGAAAGATAATGATCAGAGGAATTGGGACCTACATTTCCATTTTTCTTTGATATACTACCTTAAAAAAACATGCACACATACAAACGAGTTCCTCAGGCAAAGTTTTTAGACAGAGATTTTTAATTTAAAAACAAAGAAAAAAAAATCACTTAACATTAATGGAAAAGCTTTGGTCATAATATTGCAATGCTACCTTAAAGCATATTTACCTCTTATTTATACAACGTGTACTTAGTTTATTTAATTGCACACAACCACCATTTTTAAAGATAGGTTTTCCCAATGTACTTGGTTGTTTTGAAATTTCTTTGTGGCATCAATAAGATACCAAGAATCTTAACATCTCACCTTCCTTTTGCTCTTCTCAATTTAAAATGTCTGGAATTGATCGCTTTGCAGCCCTGTCCCTGCTGTGTTATGTTAACCAATGTTTTATTTCTAAGCTGCCTTTGCTGTACTTGAAAAGGAGAACAAAATGTAATGTGATAGCTGCAGGTGAACAGAACTCTGTGTCCAAATCTGTGATCACAAAGTATGGTGAACTTCTTTGAGGCAAAGTTTTAAACCTAGATTTCATGACTATATTTTGTAGCCAAATATTTTTATTTCCTATGAAATGTTAGTGCGCCCGTCAGAGTGGTATCAAGTTGGTTTCATTTAAAGCCCCTCTCTCTCTGATCGTGGAAACATCTCATTCTGGTTAACGTGTTATATCAAACTGACATACCTTTTGTCTTCCATCTTTTTTCTGAGAACAGTCAGCAGAAACCGTGTTCCTAAGTGCCCTGAGAAAACGGGCATTGATCTCTCCAGCTGGAGTTTTAGGCCACCTTCTCCTTGTCACTCTCAGCTGTAATTTAAGACATCAGCTTTAAATTATTTAGCGGTTTATAAGTATAAATAATTCACCAGTCAACAACTAAGGTGACAGCCCATTAATCAGCCTGCGAATGTGTGCACAAGTGTCATGCTGGGGTCTGCGTTGGGCTGAGTCCTGATGCGGGCCGGCATGCTAGAGCCTTTCTCCTGGCCTCTCCCGCCCTTAGACGTGACCTGTCTTGCTTGGGCATTGAATTAATTGGGTCTTAAATTGAGAGGCGCATTGGAGAACACTCCCCCTCAGAAAGGGAACCAAACTTTGCTGCAGGTGTAGATGCAATCCTGGTTTTTCTGATGCTGACTGGTTACAACTGCATTGTGATATCACCAGCAGAGATGTGAGGAGAAAGTAGATTAATAATATTTTATGAGAAATCTGTGATTTTTTTAAAAAACAAAGGATGTGTGGTCATGTTGAATGCTTGTTTTTATCTTCTTGTCTAGGCAGTGGGTTCTTAAGTCTTGACTACTTATTTTTTCCATAGTTATGCTATGCTCTTTTCTTCGTCTGTGTTATTGTAAGGAAAACATGGCTCTTTCTTTCTAGGGTTGATTTGGTCCACCGGGGAGAGAGATCAGAATAAAATTTACTTTGTGCCTCCAGAGAGTTAGAGGAGGTGACGCCAGGAGCAAAGAGCAATTAGCGGTGATTCATGTTCCCATAAGAACCTGCTCTGTTGATTGGTCTTTGCATGTCAATATACAAAAGGAGGGTTTCCACAACCATGGAAATTTTGGGTTTTACCAGTCACCCTTCTGCAGAGGGTTTACAATTTTACCAAAAGAATATCCTTGTTCAGTTTATTGTGCAAATTTTGACCAGATTTTAAACTAACATAAGTCATTATTTTTATAAGATGATGACGTACATCCTCAAGAGGCTAAAGAGACGTGGCACAGTATTAACCTTATTGCAAGAAAAGGCTCATCAGCAATCTGAATTATAAACAAAATAAACGAGTGTCTCCATGAGAAGGAGACCCCTGGTGCAGCCTCTCTCTGCCACGCTAAATCCTATGGGTCAGAGCCTTCACTGTGGCTGGAGAAGGACATTCCTTTCCCAGCTCCAAGTCTCATTGAAAAGCCTGGGCCAGAAGTTTCACAGTTCGTGTCCAAACTCTTTCAGTGCCATCAGGAATTCGGCCCCTTCAGCTTATGTTTAGGGTGCTGCATAGCTGGTTTCAAGGTGGCATCCAACCTTCATACTGAAATTTTATTTGGTCCGTTATCCAAGCAGCAACTCAGGACCTCTACTCAGGGCTCCTCTCCCAGTCTTCCTGTTACATTCATCTTTGCCCTTGCTCAAGTACTCCTCACTGAACCGAAACTCTTTATTCAGGCTCTCCAGACTCACACCCTAATCTGTGGAGCGCACCTGCTGCTTCTTCAGTCAGGATCCTCACGTAATCATTTGTCTGTTGCCTTCCTCTAAACCACACTGTCACTTCATAAGGGCTTATTATTTGCCAAACTGTAAGGAAATAATTTTGCAGATATTTTACCACTTAATTACCCTTATAGCGCATACATGTTAGCAAAAGTACTGTATGTTACTGAAATAAGAAGTGGTGGAGTGAGAATCTAACACAGGCTTGTCTGATACCAAAGCTTATGGCCCTGAACACTCCACTGTATCACACCTAACCCAGTCTGCACACCTATGGCCATCACCTCCAGCATCTGTCTGAGATGAATACTTTATCCACAGTCTCTCAGTCTCCTTCTCCAGTGGAGCTCCTTCTTGGCCAAAAGTAACGACACTGTCCTGAAAATGCCCTTGCCTGGCATTCTGGTGATAATTACTGTATTGATCCATTTGTCGCCTGTCATACACGCTTGAGCCCTGATGTGGGAGAAGTCAGGGGACCTTCTGCTCCTTCCATGAGTCATTTTAGTATGACCTGGAGAAAGAGTGTTTCACATCTAATTCTGAATTGGAGCATGTGGCACGTTGCTGTCCTGAGCCCTTTAACTCCAAACTGTAACTCATGGCTCCTGCAGCTCTTCCCCACCTCTAAGCCTCAGTTTCCCCAGTGTGGTGCGGCCCTTGAAGATGTTACCATGTGTCAGGCTTTTCCTCAAACGTTGTAAGTAATGGGGGAAGCGAGCCAGCAGAGCCAAAGATGCAGAACACATGGAACAGTCCCTGGCCTCCTCAACGTCGGGACTGCCTCAGGCCCTTTCTTTAGGCGAAGTTCTGAGCATTCAAGAATTCAGGTTTTCTTTAGCCCATTTCTTATTGCCAACTTCTTGAACCCTTTCTATCTCCTAACACTCCTCATATTCTTCTTCTTCCTGAATTTATGCTCCCTAGTCCTCTACTCCTTCTATATCCCTGACCACCCATGAAAATTGTGTCCATCTTCCACTTTATTAAGGATCACATATCAGATGTTTCTTTGTATTGGCTTGTTTAATGCTAGCTTTGTCCAGAACCAGAGTTTTTAAACCGAACCTCTGTCAACGGCCAGTCACGTGTTTTCCTATATAAAATCAACCATCCATAAAAGAGATAAACTATGCTATACCTCCAAAAGGCATTTCTTCCTACATTAGGGTCAATCAATTATTTGCTGAGTGAAAAAGCACATTTACTTGTACTTGCCCTTAACTTTGGTGTTATTAAAGATAATTTGACTTGTATCGTAAGGATATGAAATCACTCCCACCAGTCTATGCCATTCTTAAATAAGCCACTTTACACTCACTTTGAAGCTTCCCTAACTGCTCATTGAAATAGAAGACCTAGGGCCAAGTAACAGTAAGTTATTTAGATATTTACTGAATTAATTTTACTCAGTGAACAGTTATAACTGACTACTACTCTAAAACCATTGCTGACACGAGCACAGAGAATGTGAATTTGCACAAGGCACATACATGCTGTTCCTCTCTGTATGGAAAGCTCATCCATTCCCCAAATCCTCCAAGGAAGCCCTGGCCCTTAAAGATGAACCTTAAGCTCCAGTTCACAGGCAAACCATCTTCTAGGCTTAACTCTATGCCAATGTACTACCTCATGTCTCTACATCCAGGGCCCAAACAGCATCTGGTACAGAATTTCCACTTGAGGTAGTTGTTCAGTTGATTAAAATCATGATTCTATCTTAACAAGTTTACTGTTGTGAATAAAAGCACAATGGTCTTATTCAAAGAAAAAGCAATAGTGGTCAATTGTTTATTTCTTAGGGGAAAGGGACAACACCCCACCAACCATTACACTTGGGCAAAGCAGACATTCAGTGTTTTGGCCATTACAAGACCGTGACTGTATTTTTAAAGATATTTTGGTTTGCTCTATCATTATAATATGTATCAAGTCTTTTTCCACTGGTAATTGACATATTATTGCATAGTCAGCAAATTTGGGACATTCATAATAAATAGTAGTAAGAAAATATGGTTTATCAATAAACGGTTTCCTGTCCAGATGATTGGTGCCTGGTAATCAAGTAGCTGGAGATAAAACTCTTTATGTGTAAGGAAAATTATGAGGAGATTTATAATATATATGAATGAGAAACAGGGAGTTAAAGTACCAAAACTGAAGGTGAGCTCTACGCACTAATGTCTTCAATTTAGGAATTGTGATATTTTCATATCAATTATGCAAATAAATGAAAAATAACCTTTGGAAAAATGCATATGACAATGAAGTATTTTGTGAATAATTACTAAGAAAGCTTGGACATTTAATGATCAAGGTTCACTGTGTAATTCTTAGGAATATATTTTATTGGACAGGATTCACATGGCTCAGAGAAAGTGTTTGCTTGAAATGGTGTTTCCAGTAGCCTGAGTTTTCCTACAGCTGCAAGGCTCCTTATGTATATTTTGTTGACTATGGAATAGCAATTTCTAAATGGTCAACTACTAGATATGTTCTAATACAGGTGCACAGAACTCCCAAGAAGGCCCACTTCAATCCAAGACTCCATACTATGAATGCAGTTCTGCACGAAGGTGTAATTTTTTTCTAGGGGAATTTTCTCTTTATTGACATATAATTTCACTGCATGGGCATTCATAGACTAAATATCTAGTGGGAAGATTTCCTAGGCATTTTTCCTCCTCCTTCTTGAGGATATTTTCTCTAGCTATTAGCAGCTGTAAATGCATCAGGAGATTAAATCCAACAAGTCAATGGTGTTCAATATCAGGAGGTTTCATAAAACCTGCAGATATTTTTTAAGTGTGGAAATTATCTAGATATCTGAGGTTTATTAATAATCATAAATATAGGTAATTGAGAATTTGTGATCTTGTATGATACATATTATACAGCCTTATTAATTTTGGAGGTCAATTTGAAATAATGAAAACTCTGGATTGTAGGGTTTGGAATAGAAAGTAAGCTCTGTGTGAAGAGGACACTGAAGCCAGAAACATTAGATTTGCAGAGCGAGAACCTGAATTTCCATTTTCCAGTGCACAGTCACTTAACCTACTGAGAACACATCTAATCCATTACAATAAGTGGACAAGAATATTTAGACACATATATTTAATTTTGTTCTGAAGTGATCTCTTCACAAAAAGTCAATCAAGTACTTGGAATTATACTTAAACCCACTAATTTTTTCTCATAATTATATTTTTAAGAGCTCTCTAATAGGTGAACATCACCAAAAGCAGACAGAACTGTCACAAATTCTGTGTCACTGGCATCGAATTAATGAAGTTGGACAGAGCCATGAAAACATGGCCCCTCGCACCATTCATCCATCTTACAAAATGTGAAAGTTGTTTTTGTTCTTTGGCAAATACTAAGAATTCAGTAAACAAAAAGCGTCCCATGGAATGTATTAAATGTTTCAGCAGGCAGGATTGAATGGTATTTCAGTAGTATAGCTCCAGATTTTAATAACGCAGTGTAAATGTTACAATACTGACACACTAGCATGTGAAGCCCAGGAACTATGGAAAACCAGGGAATGCACAATGGTCGACTTTTACTTTGAAAAATAGGGAGTAGAAAATATTTTCCTTGGGCTTTAGAACCTAACACTTTTACAGAATTCATAAGTTTTGCAAATCTGCTATTATTTCATAATATTTTTGTCTTCTGGTAGATTTACCATATTTTCTAAATAGATAAATGGAATTCAGAATTAAATTGTTTACATATGGACCTCAATTCTACTTCAAACAAGTTGGAGAGAAAGATACAGCTACCTATCCACACAAAAATACCTATCTTCACATATACATGTGTGCATAAGCAGTTAAATAAAGAGGTATATTAGAATGTGAGAAGTGAATTACAGGATGTGTTTGCCAAAGACTGATGAAAAATACACAACTTCCATGGCATATACTAACTGTCTGTTGGATTTGAATTTCTGAAAAAAATTACACCATTTATTTTCCTTAGAGCACACAAGTAAGCAAATTATATAGCTTAAAAGTGAGCACAATGCTCCAAAACAGGAAGAATTTTGCTTTCAACTACAGCAGAATGTCTTGGATCTGGGGACCTGGGAAGAAAAAGTACAAGCCATACTACAATGAATACATGTTACAGTGTATATACAACATATTAAACGGACTGGGGATATAAAAACAAACAAAAAGACTGTTTGTAAATGAAGCTGTGCTCTGTTGTGGATTTTGAAACCTACAGGGAAACTTTTCATAACAGAAATGTTAACATACCTGCAAGGTAAAAGCAGAAAAGAATTTAAGAAAAAGTTAAGTTGAAATGGCGGCAAATACTATCAAATGTTTTTCCTGTTGCTGTGAAGATACATTTTGACAGTGAACAGCTAAGATGAATGTAGCAATGAAAGACAGCTGAAACAGAAAAATGTTCCCTGGGTATCTGCGGTAAATCTTGAGACTGGAAAAGAAAAAGGGTGAAATGTTCTTAACTTAAATAACATACCTATGTATTCCATGAGGGGATTAAGCTCCTTAGGTGTGTAGTATGTTTCAAAAACAATTCAAACCTTAATGAGATTCCAACATTATTCAGAGACAGAGAGTGAGAGCGAGCGAGCAAACTGAAGAGGGAGAGAGAAAAAAAGGAAAGAAGTGTGAAAGAGAGAGGAGAACAGCTTTATAAAGCTCACAATAAATTCTTGAAATTCAAGAATCTGGCTTGTGAGAAACAGATATTGTTAGAAGTCAGGATGTGGGGAGCATATTATTTGAGAAAAAATCATGCAGAGAGTTTTTTAATCTGTTAGCAAACCTGAAAAAGTAGAGGCATCCCGATTTTTACCTCTGTTTTTAGATCGGTCCTCTGGATAGAGGAGAAATTGTCCTAAAACTGAATTTAGAGTTTCCTTTGTTAACAATGGATGAACCTTTTGTCATGCTTAGGTTTGTTCATGGCCTTAATTGGCTAAGCTTTTCTTAGAGCACATCTTGTTCCCGGCCTTCCTCTGTGAATTGTAGGCAATGTTAGTGTATCAAGGGTGAAACTGATCATTCATCAAACCTTGAAAATAGAGAATTGCCCAAAGTCTGTGCGTTTCACTGCAGTAGCATACAAGCCGTAGCAGTCAAGTTCATGTTGGGAAATACTCACTTATAAATGAGTACATTATTTCCACTGAGAATTCAGTGAGTAATTACAAGAAAATTCTGAGCATCCCTAGAAACGAATGTCTGGAATGTGTGAGTACATGATGCAATAAAAATTTTGAAAGAAATAGGTATGAATAACTGTTGTCTGCTGTTCTTCAAGAGATTGTTAGCATAAATTCGGAATGACACACACAATCTGTTTACCATTTACAAAACTGTGGCCTCTTTTTTTGGAATGTAATATTAACTAAATGTTGTATCCCTTTCAATCTTAGAACCTGCTCCTTGCTGAGCTCCGGAGGGTAACAAGAAATCCAGCCTCCAAGTCACTTCACTCAGCCCTCTCACTGCCAGGGCTAATGGAGTGGAGATTCTGTGTGTGGTTCACAGTGGCACTCAATTACCTAAGACACACCAGCCCTACCCCAGAGTTTGACGGAATGAGAGTGCTTCTTACAGAGACAGACTTCCTTATGCACTCCCTTGACGTTATCTCCAAAGAGTATAAAATGGCATAAAGAATAGATGTTGGCTTGTCCCAGACAAATAAACAGCCTGGTGGATTTAGACATCAAATGGCCATGGCCCCACATGGGACCTCCCAGTCTTGCTGACTGGGCACTACGGCAACACCTCTGTTCAGTCAATGCTCCAGCAGAACAGCTTAGAAAGTGTGGCCAAAAAGTGCCTATGATGGCCACGATGCAGAGTGAAGGGAACAAGGGACTGCAAAGTGCTCTGGGACCAACAGCAACTGGTAGCCATCCCCAAGCTCAGGACTGGAGGCTCAGGGGAGGAAGCCGTGGGCTTGGAACCCAGAGCAAGCTGGCCCAGGAAGAGGGGAAGTGGGTGAGAGCTGCCAGCTGAGACTGAAGTCCCTGCCAGACCCTGCTGACCAAGGAAGGCGCTGGAATCCGTGTCCTAACCACCCTCCTTTTGCTCTGCAGACTCCTGCTGATGCTTCCCTTGGGCCAATCGCTCTCCTCCAATGCTTTTGCATTATCCTTGTAATAAAATCTATACATATAAATTTCTTTCAAGGCTCTATAAGGACAAATTTGTCTCTAGTTTTCCAACCTCATCTATTTACACTCCAACCTCTTGTTCATGTAATATAACTGCATTTGACTTTCTTGCTGTATTCAGAGAGGCCCAGCCACCAACTGTCTCCTGTCCCAAGGCCTGTCCTTGGTATGCTGTTTCTGTGCCTAAAGCACCATTCCCCTAGAACTCAGTTCAGTTTTCTTCCAAATGTCATCTTGGAGAAGCCACCTGCCGACACCAACGTAAATGGACTTACCGCACATAAGCACTGCCACTCCATCTGTGGTCCTTTCTTCCCGCACTGAATTATCTCATCTTTCTGTTCACCTTTTCATTGTCATTCTCCCTTCATTAAACACTGGCTCCCTAAGAGCAGAGACTTCAACTGTCTTGTCCACCAATATTTCTCCAGAATTTAGAATATGACAGGAGCTCAATTAATATTTGTTGAATGAATGAATATGTATATAATTAAATATTCAGACTAATTCACCTAGAAAGAAATGCCTAAGAACACTCAAAATTGGATGCTTTAAAAAGTTTTTCAGACACAGCCTTTAAACTGTTACTTCATTTAATTTATTATTATTTTCCAAATACATGTGCCAGACTCTGAGATATGTACCTTTGTTCTTGCCCTTAAAATGTTTAAACTCAGTAGAGGGATAAGTAATTTATATATACCTTAACACCAGACAAAATATGCACACATATATATATAAAACATATTAGGTATTATACAAGAAAGTTTTAAATGGTTTTTAAAATTATAAATATATCATTTTAATAGGAATTTGGAAGAAGTTTTATTTTGAGACAGACATTGAAGATAGCTAATATTTCAACAGATGGGAAAGGCTTAGTAACAAAAGTGTTAGCCAAGGTGAAATGTGAGAAATCATGGACCATATTTGGGAAGAATGAGTAATACAGTTTTACTGGACAATAATAATAGTTCATATTTTATGGAGTGATTATCATGAACCACATATTATATAATTTAATCTCTTATATTTATTATTTAACCATTTTATAAATGAAAGTGAAGAACTGAAGTTAATTCACCCATCCAAAGCCATATAATTACCTAGCTGTAGAACTATGGATTTGAATTAATGAAGTTTAAATCCACAGCATTATTAAAAAATAAACCAGCAAGGTAGGTGGAGGCACAAGAAGGAAAATCCTTGAATTCAAGTTGCAGATCTGGTACTTAATTTAGAAAATGAGAGATTTGACTACGTTTTTGAGGAAGGCTTATATGGAAACAATGTAAAATAGCATCATAATGTATGTTATTTATACAGTACATGTAATCTGTATCTCTCTCTCTCTCCATATATATATATCTATATATATACATGCACACACACATACAGGGACTTGAGAAAATGAAGCTAAAATTGTACATTATTTATCTACAGGTATATAAATTATGGTAATTTCTCTCTTCTTTGTACCTCCTGGATTCACCTGAATTTTTAAATTTTCAACAGACATAATTTTAATAATCAGAAAACAATGTATAGTTTATCATTGATATCTAAAACTGAAGTTATGGATGTCTATAGTAGGATAATCAAGTTAGTGGGAAGAATGTGATGGACTCCAAATGATTGTGGATAATTCACACTTTTTTGTCTTGCTAGAGTTTCAGTTGGTTTTTATATGTGAATATAATTCTATTTTTGCAGAGCAAATTAGAAAATTAAGATTCCATATACAATTTTTTACATTTAGCTTTACAGTTTTTAAAGAAATGGACATTATTTCCTTCTTCCAATATAACTGAATACATTTTATTTTTTAATTTTTTTATTGTGGTAAGAACACTGAACATGAGATCTACCTTTAAAAATTTTAAGTATATGATACAGTATTGCTAATTATTGGCATAATGTTCTTTGCAAATTTCTTGAACTTATTAATCTTGTGTAACTAAAATTTCATATCCTTTCCAAATATTGATTGATCATGTACATGAAGGCATCTTAATTTAGTTTCAGCTTAAAGCAGATACCAAATAATCAGTAAACATAAAACTGAGATCTTCCTCATGTTTCTCATTATCATCATGATATTACCTAAATCTTTTAATTATTATTGATAAAAGTTTTAAAAAGATTGCAGTAATGAAACTTGCACAGTTTGGAAAAGTTTAAAATAAATATTCTCAATGTTACCATATGGACAATCACTGAAAATTTTATGGTATTTCCTGCCAGTCTTTCTCTAAAACAAACAAACAAACAAACAAAAACAATAGTTGACATGGTAAAATATATAAAACTTTGATGTCTGAATTCTCATTTTAACACTATATTATAAAAACCTCCCATATTGCCCCTAAATTAATAAGTACCATACATTCTACCATATGGAAGTACCATAATTTATTTGACTGTTTTCCTATTATTTAGCACTTAACTGCAATTGTAATATCTTTATGGATACATTTAGTTTTCCATTTGTTTCTCGTCATGTTTCAGTTATAATATGTAGTATATTTTTAAACTGCTGAAGTCATTAAATCTTCATTATGTCAAAGCCAGACAACATGAAAAAATGAAAAAAATCACAATATATATGCCATCTCACCAATGCCAACTATTGTCCACCTTTTGCTTCATCCTTGTGAAGTTTGTATTTTAGAGCTTTCTTTATTTTTGCAAATATGCCACTCTTTATTTTGTATTCAACAACATACTGTACATATCAATAAGTAAATGTCCTCATCATCATTCTTAATAGTGCATTACATGGATTTATCATAATTAATCAGTGTAGTGTCGTTGGGCAAGTATGTGTAAGCAATTCTGTAATAGACAGTCTTGTCCTTCATCACTGTGCCTTTGTCACATTTCATCTTAAAAATACAGTTGCAGAATAGGTACTTTAAATGTTTATCATATACATTGTCAAATTGCCCTGCAATATCCTCCCTGGAGGGCTGACATGTTGCCTTTCCCACATTCTTTCTTAGTATCATCACTGTTTTTCATCTTCACTCATCTGAAAGGCAGAAAACTTGTGTTTCTATGTGTGTTTCGCTTCATTTGCAATGTAATTAGGGCTACATTGTGTATTGTGTATTAGGTACATACAACTGTGGAATTAATTTGTTCATGTATGTTCTCTATGTTTATGGAGATGCTTAGTGTTATTCTTATGGATTTGAAATTACTTTTTATATTTCAAGGATAACAAACCTCCCTTATGTTTTTTTGCGTGTGAGCAAGAATGTATCCTACATGTGTACTTTTTGCTTAATTTATTTTTACATCTTAAAACTTTATAAATTTTATATAGCCAAATGGATAGTTTCATTTATAGATTCACCCGGGTAGCATGTTTAAGAAATCTTAAGCATATGATTATGTTATATCAATATTCACATATTTTTCAGTGTTTATGGTTTATTTTCACACTTAAACACTTAACCCATTTGGTGTTGGTTTTTGCATTTAATATAGGTGCTTCTACATTTGTTTATTTGCTTGGCTTAGTCTTGAAAAGATAGACTGAACTTTTAGATTGTAATTTTTCCTTTCAGTATTTAACATTTCCCATATCTTTGTGGTGGCAAATCTAGGCTTACAGATAATAAGATGACAAGTAAGTCATGGCCTACTTTTAAGAAGTAACCAACCTGCAGACATTTGGAGGGGAATGTAGATTGGTCATAATAGCAACTACACTGTAAACATGGCTTTATCAAAGCAATGGCATTTGAGCAGGATCTTAATTTCATGTAATAATTCAATAGGAAAAGATGAAGTAGTAGGCATTCTAGACAAAAGAAAGAGATTGTCTTCTAAAAGTTTCTTTTTATCTTCATTTTAAGGAAAACCACTATTTCAGGATGGAGGTTTCCTAGCTTTAAAATCATAACACTATCATATACTGTCTCTGCTTCATGATATCCCATCTGTGTTTATAGCCACATATGTATTTATTACATACACACTAAATTGCAACTCTCTTAGTCTCATAATTTTTAAAAACAGATTATTGTACTTTAAAAAGTTGTATCAAGACATTTGAGACAATGTCTTGGCTGTTTCCTTTCATTGGTTTTCATTGTTGTTGAACTCCATGTTCATTTTACCCCACAGCCCCCTTACTGCCTCAGTACATAGTGCTGGATCCCAAGGTAAGGATCAGTCCCGGGACACTAACCCTAAGTCAGCTATAAAGGCTTCTGAGTCTCCATCATTTAAAAGTTGTACTGCCAATAAAATTGTAAGGCAAAGATGAAGCTGTGCTGACAACTGCAGAAAGCAGTTGATGGAGAAAAAATTTTAAAAACCTCACCATTTTTCACAAGATGGTTCTCTTTTGCACAGACCTGTATTATGAGCTTGCATTATACCCAACGATGAATGTATGTTGATGCCTTTTTTTCCTTTAAAAAATACATTTTCATCTGAGTTCTTTTGTCACAAATGTTTTGAAGCACAGCTGTCCATCCACAGTGGTTCTGAACACTTGCGTGTTGAAGAATGCATTCCAGTAAATGTTGTTTTCAGCCAACAGTACTTACTGTCTGTTCTTTTGTTCCTGACTGGAGTCTTGAGTCTTCTTAAATTTGAGGATCGATTACTTCTGCATATAATTAAGGAAAAACAACAATATAAATATGGTTTGGAAATTATAACCCAAAACTAAGGAATATTGTCTTCTTAGTGCCCTAAAATTTAAAATACTGTGTCACTAGTTGTTGCAAAGACAATACTTTTGAAATGAATAATACCAGGGCTGGGGGTGTGTTTGTAAGACACAGATGTTCTATAACAAAGCATGAGGGGAAATAAGTGTGTCTGTGCACACTTTCAAGGAATGAAGAAAGTCAGCAAGCCTAAATCCAAACTGCTAAATATCAATATAATGTCCTATTGAGAATTAGTATGGAAGGTTTCAGTTAAAATGTGTGATAAAGGCTTGCATGCATAGACTGAAAATGAAAGTGAAAATGTTATGTTTTAAACTTTTAAGCTTAGTGAAATGCAGTGCAATGTTATAGATGAAACAAGAAATAATTTTAGGGTTCCTCTTTGCAGGTCACAGAAATCAACTCTGGGTTATGGCTCTCTTAAACAAAATAGGGACCAATTGACAGGATATAGAGGACTCAGGCGATGCAAAGGAGACTGGAAACAGGTTTGGGAAACAGGCAGAAACCTGTCAGAGTGCCTATAGCAGGAATCCAGAAAAGCTGAGTAAGAAAAGCAGCAGTCTGCACTCTGATGCCACAGGGCCCATGCCACCCCATTGCCTCTGCCCCTCAGCCCAGCCCAGGCCCTCGGCCGCCCCACAAGCCCTTTGTCCTCTGCTCAACTTGTGCTCAAATCCTTGACAGTATCTACTTCTCATTTTCTCTATTCTCCTGAGCCCAATGATGCTGCAAGAGTTTCAGCCAATGGAACAGTTTGAAGGAACAGAGTCCACACAGGACCATTGTCACTTCTGACCCCAATTACAAGTTCAAGGAGTTTCCAAGACACCCTGAGTTTCAATAATTCACTAGAAGGACTCAAGGAATTCACTGAAAGCTGTTATACTCATAGTTAAGTCTTACTACAGGAAAAAAAATACGAATCAAGATGGGCCCACAGAGGAATCCCGTAGGGCCGCGTCTGGAGAAGTACCAAATGCTGAGCTTCTACCATCCTCTCCCTGTGGAGTTGGGGCATTTCACTTCCCCAGCTGGTGTACATGAAATATTGTCACCAGGGGAACTCACCTAAGCTTCTATGTCCAGAGCACAGCATTCTCTCTGTATTAACACTGTATTTTCCACTGATGTGCAAATATGCTCAACAATCTTCCCACATGAAAATAAAATTTCTCCAATCCTCATTTACATCTTCAATTAGTATTTTTATTGGCTGGTCCTTTCCATTGACATCACTTTCCTGAAGGTCACTAGTGATTCTCTTACTGTAAATCTAATGGCACCTCTCAGTTTTATCAAGGCAACTTCTTGGCAACATCTGAAACTGTTTTCCAATCCTAGAAATACTGTCTTGTTCTCTACAAAATCCTCTTACTGTCCTGGTCCTTTCTCCTCATGTTCGTGGCCCTCCCTTTCCTGAACATCCCTCAAATGCTAGAGTCCCTCCAACAACTGCTCTGGACACTCTACGGTCCCCACTGTTCTCTCTGACCCGGGCAACCTCCTCTCTCTACGAAGATTCCATTCCCCTCAAAACCTCCAGTCCCTCCAAATCTTCCAAGCTCCAGATTTGCTGACGTAACTAGCTTCTTCTTGAACCTCTCTTCTTGACTATCAGACAACTCTTCAAACTTAATGTCCCAATTTCAATTCACTATCTCTGTTCCCTCCTCTGACCACAAGCCAGACCTGTTGTTCTTTTACTGCACGTTTCTTTGGACACTGATAACCTAACTTAGTAGCTATGGCGGGAGCACGGGCAGGAGTCCTGTTGTATCATTCCCTCTCCTTCCACAGAAAATCACTCATCTAATCCTGTGAAATAACTTGTGACCAAATTCTTCTCCATTCCCATTCTCCAATCTCTCCTGGGCTACCTGCCTCCTGTCTTGCCTTCTCCTCTGTTCTTGTCCCCGTGTAGCCATAGTTACCATCCTAGAATACAAAACAATACATGTTATCTTGCTGCTTGTTTTCTTCAATGATTTCAGTGACATTTCTCTAGGATAAAGTCCAAACTCCATGGTGTGGTCCAAACACTTCCTTTCCTTTTCTATCTCTTCCATCCCACCTTGAGCCTCTTGCTCCATTTATCCTCCACTTTTCCAGCTTTTAAATATTTTGTGCTCTCTTTCCAGCCTTTTGCATGCACCTGCCTACCACCCATGCAACCTTCAGGTCTAAACTGTGACACCAGGTCTTCTGAGGAGCACTGTCTGCTTTCTGGAGGCTGCATTAAGCTATGTACTCACGAAGCTCCATCTCATTCCTTCAGTCTTTATTCAAGATAATGTAATTGCCTGTGGAATTGCCTGCCTTGTCCTCTAGACTGAATGCTTTGAGACGATAGCGACTCTGTCATGTTTGATCACTGTTGTATTTCCATCATCTAGTGTCGTGCTCAGCACATAGTAGGCTTTTGAGGAGGTGAATGGCCAGAAAAACAAAGCTGGGGATTAGCTGTGAGAGACTGTGTGTGCCAGGCTACTGGTTTTGTCCATGAAAGCTTTTAAGAAAGAAAGTGGCAAAAGGAGACCTCACTTTTTCAAAATGACCACAATGTCATATCAAAACAGCACTTAACAACTTTTCACATTTCTTCTGCCATTTTTGCTGGATTACACATTATAAAGTGCCTTTTACTTTTATTCCCTTTAGTTGCAGAGATTCCAGTTATTGCTATTGCACAGGTGAATCTTTGGCAGGATTTATGTAGTAACAGCCTCTATTAGTCCTTGTATTGATAAATGGGGGTTTATATTACATTTGAAAGTTTCATCTCATCCTTGAGAAAGTTCTGTGTATACCCATTTTGTGGATGAAAAAGTGAGACCTAAAGAGTTTAGAGACATGCTTAGTCATAGAAAAATACTAACAGAAGTGAATCTTTCTAAGGCAGATACATTATTAAGTTGGACTCTATGAAATTGTCATTTTTGTAGGTTAAAAGAAAATGGTTGAATAGTGACAATTTCATCCAGTTCAGCCTAATACATCTTGAAATAATTAAGTGACAACACAAGACAGTGTACACATAATCAATTGTCAAAATGAGTGACAAATATAATAAATACTATGGACAGACAATAATTGTATCAACTCAGGATAAGCATAGAAAAGACTGAGTTATTAATCTTTACTCCAAAACTGTCTCCTCTACTTAATTTCTCCCGCAGGGTAGTGCTATCATTTTCTTAGTGTCCTGAGTCAGGTGTATGTTCCCACTTGAAGATGCAGCCATAATCCCGAGACTGAGTGTATTGCTGAAACTGACATCTCCCTATCCATACCCATACCATGTCTTCCTTCCATTGTTCCCACACTGGAAAACTCTAGATTTCTCTGGACCATATTCTTCTCTTTCTCTTCATGTGTCAAGTGTGACCCCATGTCCAGTGGAGCTCCTTGGAAATCATTAACACATTAGTTTCTCTTTTGAAAATACTTACAACTTTTGTAATTCAGGCATAATTTATATCAACCAGCAGTATAATCACAGATTATTTAAACTTACTTTTTAACTGTAGTACAAAACAAATGCATGGAAACAAGGCACACAGTGTAAGTGCACAACTCAGTAGATATCCACAGAGGTAGCAGACCCATGTAAACAACACCTGGAGAAAAACCCACAATGCTGGCCAGATGTTTCCTCATGCTTACTCCTGTTCTCTGTCTTGTCTCAGATGGTGACTATTCTGACCTATCACCATGGAGTCATTTTGCCATCTTTGAATGTAACATAAATGGGATCACACAATGTGTCCTCTTTTGTTCAGGATTGTTTCTCAACAATTTGTTTGTGAAATATATTTCCAATATTATACCTTACAGTAGTTCATTTTTATTGTTGTTTAGTATTCCATTAGATAAACACATGAGACTGTTTTCAGTTTATAGCTCTTAGGAATTTCTATAATGTTAATATTCTTTTGTACATGCATTCTGGTGTACTCGTACATGGATTTCTGTTGGGTGAGTTACTAGTAGTGGTGGGAATAATTTCAGCTCTAATAGATAATACCAAGAATTCTTCCAAAGTGTTTGAAATGATTTATACTCTTCTTCACCAACAGTTTGTATTGCTAATCTTATTGATATTAGAAATTCCTATGGGAGTATAGTAACATCTCATTGTGGTTTTAATTTGTGGTTTGCTAACATGAATGAGATTAGGCAACTTCATATGTTTATTAGCCTTTTTGATAGCATTTTTAAAAATGTCAATTCAAACCGTTCCTTTTTAGAAAAAATTAGGTACCTTTCACTGGCAATTTGTAGAAGTTAAATATTCTGAATATAAATGCTTTGTCAGGTTTTTAAATTGTTAGTGTTTTAAATCATTTTGCATTTTTTTGCACTCTTATTGGCATATTTTAAAGAACTGAATTTATTAATTTTAATATAACCTGGTATACCAAACTTTTCCTATGGCTAATATGATTTGAATATAAAAATTCTTGTCAATCCTCAAGACAGAGAACATACTGTCCTATATTATTTTCCAGAAGCTTTATGATTTTTTTTAACATTCATAATTACATATATGTTCACTTAAAGTTAATTTTTGGGTATGGAGTGAGTCAAGAGTCAGTATTCATTTGTCCCATATGAATAGCAATGGATATGCTAATATTTATTGAGAAGACCATCAAAAGTTTGCCCACTATTCTAGAATGTCAGCTTTGTCCTAAAATAAATGGCCATATATATTCATGGACATATTTTGGATTCTTTATTTCATTGGTCTATTTTTATATCTTTAAGCTAATACAATACTGCCTCAACTATGCTTATTTACATCTGAAAGTGGAATCCTTCAATTTTGTTCTTTGCCATAATTGCCTTAACTATTCTTGGCCATATATATTTCCACATAAATCTTAGAACTGGCTTTAGAATTTTTGAAAAAAAAAAAACTGAACTAAATTAAATACCCTTCCTAGGATTTTCATTGGGATTGCATTAAACCAAATTAATATGGAGAAAATTAACATCTTTATAAGATTGGCTTTTTCAATCCAGGTACAATAATTTGTCTTAAATACCTGTTGGGTTTTTATGCCATAGTGTGACCTATATTTTGGTAGATTTATTATTACATGTTTAGTGTTTTTTGGTATTAAAGTAAAAAATGTTATTTAAAAAAATATTTCCACTGGTATATTGCTAGTATAGATGTAACTGATTTTTGTACATTGGCTATGCAGCTAGTGACTTTACTAAATACCTATAACTAGATGCAGGTTGCAGATTTTTAAAATTTTCTGTATACATGATCATGCCATCTGCAAATACTCTGTTTTTTGTTTCAATCATTTACATTTCTCTTGCCAATTGCACTGCATAGAACCTCCAACACAATGATGAATGGGTGTGGTTATTATGGACATTTTTGTCTCTTCCTCAATTTAATTTGGGGAATGCTGCTAATATTCTAACATTATGTATAATATATTTTTTTAGATACTCTGTGTCAGATTAAGATTTTCCCTTCTTTTCCTACTTCACTAAAGCACTTTTACTTTTGTTTTCCTTAACATTTTTCAATTTAAATTGTGAATGCATGATGAATGTTTTCCATTTCCATCTCATTTTCTATCTGTATCTCTGTCTCTCTGTCTATGTCCCCTTCATCCTCTTAGTATCTATTGAGAAGATATTATAATTGTTCTTTTCTAGTTTGTTAATGTGCTTGATTACATGGATGAATTTTTAAAGGTTAAATTAACCTCCTGACCTGGCATATATCCTTGGTGGTGGTGATATATTTCCCTTTACACATATAGTCCCGACTTCAGTTTCTAATATTTCTAGCATTTGCTTTTAATATTTATTTAGAATTTTTGAACCTATGCTAATTGGTGAGGATAATCTGTAATTCTCCTACCTGGAAGTTTGAAAACATACTGGCTTCATAAAATGAGTTTGGAAGGATTCTCCTTTTGTTATTGTCTAAAAATTGTACAGGATATATGATTTTTTTCAATATTGAGGAGAATTCATCAATAAAGTAATTTAAACTTGCCTTGGTTATTTCTGGAAAAATTTTTAATCACCAGTGTAATTTTTATCTGTATTTTGTCAGTTAAGTACACTGTAATTTTCTAGGAATATGTCAGTTTCATATAAATAAAATTATTGGCATAGAGTTGTGGATATTTTTCTATTATCATTTTAATGCCTGCAGGATCTGTAAGTCATAACCATTTTTTCATTCTGATACTGGTAGTTTGTGTCTTCTATTTTTTCATTTAATAGTTTGGATATCATTTTGTCTACTTAGTTTTCAAAAGGCTAAGTGTAATCTGTTGTTTCCTTTTTTTATATTGTTTTAGAATTTTCCAATTTGTATTCTTACCTAATTTATCCTTCTAAGTACTTTGGATTTAATTTACTATTCCTTCTTTAATTTATTAAGATGGATATTTAGATAACTGATTTTAGCCTTTCTTCTTTCTTACTGTAATATAGTGATATACAATATTATGTTGGTTTCAGGTGTACAATATAGTGATTCAACAGTTATACACATTACTAAGTGCCCATCACAATAGACACAGATACCCTGACAACATACAATGATATTACAATATTATTGACTATATTCTCTGTGCTGTACTTTCATCCACATGACTAATTTATTTTATAATTAGATTTTGTGCCTCTTTATCCCCTTTACCTATTTTACCTATCCTCCCAATCCCCTCCACATGGCAACCACCAATCTGTTCTCTGTTTATGAGTCTGTTTCTTTTGTTTGTTAATTTGGTTTGTTTTTTAGATTCCACACATAAGTAAAATCAAATGGCATTTGTTTCTCTCTGTCTGACTTCACTTAGCAAAATATCCTCTATACCTATCTGTGTTGTCACAAATGGCAAGTTTTCATTCTTTTTTATGCCTGACTAATAGTCCACTGTATGTATGTACCCAGCCTTCTTTATCTTCTTATCCTTAAATTCTTATATGTATTTAAGAATTAGCATGACACAGTTAATGTATTTCATAGTACTATTGTTATTATTATTCAGTTTAAAATATCTCTGAATTTTTTTGTTTCTTTCCTAGACCTACGTGTTATTTAAAAAATGCCAAATATTTTTAGAATTCTTTAGGCACCTTTTGTTATTGAGTTCTAGTTAATTCTACTCTTGTCTGAAAATATATAATTTTATGTGTTTTATAATTTTAATCCTTGTGTTTTCTTTTTTAGTCTTGCCTTTTTAGGCAATGTTACGGTTAGTTATAGGAGCGATTCCATGTGTACTTGAAATGGTAATGTGTCATGAGATTGTTAGTTGCATTGTTCTTTGTATGTTGATTAGGTCCATTTCACTGATCATATTATTACATCATCCATACCCTTACTGATTTGTGTCCTGGTTCTGTCAGTTAATGAGAATAGTGTGTGAAAATTTTCCACAATGATTATAGATCTATTTGTTTTTTTAGTTTTTTCATTTGTTTTCACATATTTTAAATCTGTGTTATCAGGGCATGCAAAGTTAGAATTATCTCTCCCTGGTGCAACCACGAGTCACAAGTAATGTTTATTATTTTAATGTCTAAATCAATCTCAAATCAGCATACATCTAATTAGACTCATATCAGGCTTTTTATGCATAGAGGTTACAGAGTACATGTTTTTAGTACATTTAAAGCATAGATTTTATAAGCAGCATATAGTTGTTTTTAATCTGGTTTGACAGTATTTAACTTTAATTTTGAATTATGTTGTTAATTTACAGTTAATTTATTTACAATATTTCAGCTTAAGTCTACTATTTTACTGCTAGTTTTATATTTGTCCCATATGTTCTGTTCCTTTTCCTCTACTTCCTGCCTTTTTGAAAATTAATCGTGTATTTATTTATTTGATTTCATTTCATTTCTTTGACAGTGTTAGGTCCACAGAAAAATTGAAAGGAGGGTACAGACAGTCCCCATATACTCTACCCCCACACATGCATTGACTCCCCTTTTATCAATATTCCCCACCAGAGTTGTATGCATGTTACGATTGATAAACCACAGTAACATATCATTATCACTCAAAGACCATTGTTTACATTTGGGCTTACTCTTGGTGTTGAACATTTTATCGGTCTGGACATGTATCCACAATTACGATTTTATAAAAATAGTTTCATGGCCCTAAAAATCCTCTATGCTCTGCATGCTGAACCCATTCTCCCCCACTAACTCCTAGCAGCCACTGATTTTCTTTTTACTGTCTCCTAGTTATACCTTTTCTAGAATTTCATATAGTTGGAATAATTCAGTATGTAGTTTTTTCACATTGGCTTTTTTCACTTAATAATATACCCTTAAGTTTCCTCCATATCTTTTCATAGCTTTATACTCATTTTTTTTTTAGTGTTGAATGATATTTCATTGCCTGGATGTATCATAATTTATTTATGCATTTATCTACTGTTGAAAATTTTCATTGCTTCCAAGTTTTGGCAATTATGAATAAGTTGCCTTAAACATCAGTCTATAGGTTTTTTCAATTCATTTGGATGAATACAGAGGAGCATGACTGCTGGATAATATGGTAAGAGTACACTTAGTTTCATAAGAAATTTCCAAGAAACCTTTCAAAGTGGATGTACTGTTCTGTATTCCCACCAGCAATGAATGAGATTTCCTGTTGCTCCACATCCTCACTAGCATTTGTTATTGTCATTGTTTTTTATTTTGTCAATTCTAATAGATGTGTAGTGGTATGTCATGTTTGTTTTAATTTACAGTTCATTAGTAACATATGATGTTGAATGTATTTTCATTCATTACTGACCATCCCTACGTGTTCTTCAGTGAGGTGGCTGTTAACAACTTTGTTCCATTTTTAAATCACGTTCTTCATTTTCTTATTGTTAAGTTTTAAGAATTCTTTGAATATTTAGGATATCAGTCCTTTATCAGATGTATGTTTTGCAGATATTGGCTCCCAGTTTGTGGCCTGTCTTCTTTCCCTTGACTGTCTCTTCAGAGCTGATGTTTTAATTTAAATGAAGTCCAGCTTATCAATTATTCCTTTAAGGGACTTTGCCTTTTGTGTTGTATCTAAAAAGTCCTACCATATGCAAAGTCCTCCAGGTGTTCTCCTCTGCTATCCTCAAAGAGTTTCATAGTTATACAGTTTACATATAAACCTATTATACTTTGTGAGTTAAGTTAGTGAAGGGTGTACAGAATTGTTTTTTTTTTGTCCCATAGAGGTTCAGTTGTTCTAGCAACATTTGTTAAAAAGACTGTCTTATCACCATTGCATTGCTTTTTCTCTTTTGTCTAAAAGCAGTTGGTTATATGATGTCATTTCCTTTGCCAGTACTGTACTGTCATGATTACTGTAGCTTGCAGTAAGTCTTCAAGTCAGATTATATCGATCCTCCAACTTTGCTCTTCTCTTTCAATAGAATTGACTGTTCTGAGTCTTTTCCCTTGCCATATAAATGTGCCAAAATATGTCTGTTCATATCCACAACATAATTTACCAGGATTCTGATCGGGTTTTCATTAAATCTATAGATGAATTTGGGAATAACTGGCATTTAACAATACGAGTCTTCTTTTTATGAGCATGAATAAATGGAGTCATTTATCTATTTATTCTTTGATTTCTTTCATCAGAATTTTGTAGTTTTCCTTATATTTTTTTAGTTTTAGATGTATTTCAAATTTTCAATGTAATATGCTAGTATAAATGGTAAAATGTTTTTTATTTCAAATTCCACTTGTTCATTGATAATATATAAGAAATGATTGGCTCTTCTATATTAACTTTGTATACTGCAAACTTCCTATATTAATTACTGCTTATTAGTTCCAGGGGTCTTTTTGCTGATTCTCTCAGATTTTCTACATAGACAGTCTTGTTGCCTGTAAACCAAAACAGTTTTATTTCTTCCTTCTCTATCAGTATATCTTTTATTGCCTTTTCTTGTTTTATTTCATTAGCTAATACTTTATTTTTTATCACTTCTTTGTCTTTTTCTATTAGCTGTTAATTGTACAGTTCCTTATATTTCTTTAGTTGTCCTAAATCCATCAGCACTTATCTTTGAAATATCACAATCTATTTTAAATTAGATTTTCCCCAATTTTAGGATAGTGAAAAGGCTTTAATACATGTTAATGCCATTTATCCCTTTCTGCTATTTGTATTTTTAATAATATATCTTGTTATGTATACTAAATCACAGAAGACATTATTTCTTTTCACAGCAAATGTTCATTTAGATTTATCACAAATTTTTGCTCTGCTTTTCTTCTTAAATTTCCATGTGTCCACCTGAGACCATTTTCATTGTACTTGCTGTTATTTTCTAAGCTTTTTTTGTCATTTTTGTATAGCTTTACTGGTTAATAAAAAGATTGTTTTTTATTTTCTGAAAATTATTTAATTTCACTTTCAGTCTTTTAATTGAAGTATAGTTGATATACACTATTGTATTAGTCTCAGCTATACAACATTGTGATTCAACACATATGCATTACAAAATGTTCACCATGATAATAGTTACCACCTGTTACCATATAAAATTATTGCAGTATTATTGACCATATTCCATATGCTGTAATTTTCATCCTTGTGACTTATTTATTTTATAATTGAAGTTGTTCCTCTTTATCCCACTTTCACCTATCTCACCCATTCCTCCATCCTTCTCCCATATACCAACCACCAGTTTGTTATCCAGGTTTATGAATCTATTTGTTTTGTTTGTCTGATTTCTTAAATTCCAAAAAAAATGAAATTTTGTGGTATTTACCTTTCTCTTTCTGACTTATTTCACTTAGCAAAATATCCTGTAGGTCCATGAGGGATGCTTTGACTGGCTATAGAATTCTAGATTCAATTATATGCTTTTAACATTTTGAAGAACATCATTTTATTGTCTTCTAGATTTAGTTTTTGAGTTGAGAAGTTAGTGGTTAGCCTTATTTTTGCTCTTCTGAAAGTTATCATTCTTTTCTCTCTTCTGGATACTTTTAATATTTATTTGGGTTTCAATACCTTTTCTATGATTTGTTAATTTTATGATTCAGTTTAAAATTTGTAGTGCTTCTAGAATCTATCCTTAAATTATGTAATTGGTTTTGAAAGATTCCTCTAAATCATCTTGTAAATGCTACTCTGTTAAATTTTGTCTTTCCTTCTCTCTTCTGGGTATCTAATTACATATATAGTTCCATGCTCTACACATTTCTTATCTCCATTTTAATATTTTCCATAGGTTTTCTTCTCTGTGTTTCAATCTAATATTCTCTACTAACATATTTCAGTTAATTAATCTTCATTTTAACAGTGGTCAATCTGTTATTAAATTTATTTATTGAGTTTTAATTTCATTCATTTTTTTATATAGTTTATTTGATACTCGAGTTTATTTGATTCTTTGTGTGGATTCCATTTTTCTTTTGAATTTTTCCATTTAGTCATACATTTTTTATCATATTAATCATAGTATTTTGCCATCTGTGTCTAATAACACCAATATCTAAATCGTCTGTGGATCTACTTCTTTTGTCTCTTTTTTTCTTTATTTTGGTCTAATCTGTTAGTATGGCCAATTATTTTTAATGAAATTTTGTTGGAAAACTTTATATTAAATATGATAGAGTCTTGGAATGAAGGTTTTTACTTTGGAGAACATTTATTTTTGCATTTGGAATCTGTTTTCACATAAATATTTTACTTAGTCCAGTTTGGGATTGACTTAATTCAACACTGAATTTAGTCCTTGTGAGTGTTGGTTCATTTTCAAGCCAGTTTACATCTAAGATGTTGCCCTTAAATGTTCCCAAGTCTGGGTTGTTTTCAGTACCCACCCCTGAGTAGACCCTGAACTCCAGTTTTTGTCTCCCCAGCACTGTGAGACTGTCCAGAAGCTCTGGTTACTTTCTCTTCACTTGGTCATCACTGATAAATAGATAAATATTTTAAAAGAAAAAAACTGCATGGAATGTTGCACCATTGTTTCTCTAGGGTCCTGACTTTTCCCTCTTGACTAGAATGATAGATCTGAAATACATTGTTTTCTCAACTCCATGGTTGTACTAGATACTTTGCTCAGCTCCTTTGCTTCTTAGTTGCTACTTGATCTTGAATGCTCAGTCTCTCAGATCATCCTGTCTAAGATACAAAATCCTCCAGAAGAAAAGTAGAGCCAATGTTAACACACTTTAATGGATTTCCCTTTCCAAGATCTTAGCCCCTCAAGTCCTGGATGCCTGAGTAACTCTCTGATTCCACATTTTATCCAGATTTTCTAGTTATTCTTGGCAGGAGGGTTGGCCTGATCTTAGCCAGGATCTAGTACATTGTTGTCTGAAATGGATTTTGAATCTCAGAGTCATAAGGGAGTTTAGAAATCATCAACTCTATGCCTTTCATGAGACTTTAATCCATTTTTTTCCAGTGTTTTTCAGCCTAGAATGAACATTTTTATAGTAGAAAATATACTAAGATTCAAATAGTGGCTGTATCATTTACTACCTTTGTCATCTCTGACATATTACTAAATTAATAATCGACTTCATCTTTAAATTAGGAATGATAATACAAATAGATTACCACATAATGCTGTTTTTAAAATTAAATGTGATAATGTATGTAAGTAGATTTAGACATTCTCTTCATGGGCTTCCTAATATAAGCTTCTAATTCCAGCTTGCATGATTTTGTTTGGGTATTACAGAATTATGAATATCAGGTAAACTACCAATATATTTTTAGTATAATTATGTAATATTTAGGATTTATTTATAGTCCCTAAAATTGTTTTTTATATAAAATGCTAACTGAACTAGGCATCCTATATTTTATCATGCAACCTTATGTTAATTTAGGCTGGAACCATATTTTTTATTTCTGTCTATATGTCTAGTCCCACCCCCTGCCCATCTTCCCAAGTTTCTACTGAAGTCTTTTTTTCCTCAAGATTCGTTTCTGAATTCCTATAAGAAGGCATAATAACCACTACTATCTAATTAAAATTTTGTCCCTGAAATAGCTCATCTAACTATATTGTAAACTTCTGTTTATGCACACCACAACTTATACTTCTATTTCATTTCTCATGGTTTGTCTAGGACAATGTAGATGCTTAATTTGTGTTTGGTTTTTAGCTAAACTTAGTTTCTTACAATATAAACCTGTATGTCACTTCCTTACCACTACCAAACACACACACACACACACACACACACACATTCTTTAGTGACTCAAAAAGCAAAATTTAAAATTCTTGATGTGGAAGAAATGCCTTTCAAAATCATTATTTCCTGCCAAGACTAACAGTTCCAGTCTCACCTAACCTCTTGCCATCCTGTAGATATGTGTGGCCTAATGCTGTAACCACTGGCCTCACAGGGCTACTAAACACTTGAAATATTGCTAGCCTGAATTGAGATGTATGTAAGTGCAAAATACATATGGAATTTCAAAGACTTTGTATCACCCTCCCAAAAAGATGTGAAAAGCTTCGTGCAGATAATATGTTAAAATGATGAAATTAGTTTCAGTTCTTTTCTTCTCTTTTTACATGGCTACTTAAAATTTTTAAATTACACACATTGGTTACATGTATTTCTGTCAGAAAGTGTTATTCTGGTTTATCCTGGTCTTTTTCCCATAGGCCTTTGAACATAAATTCATTGATTGATTTCTGCCTATTTATGGGTATAAAGATGAAGCTGGTATGTTTATGAAGCAGCCCAAGTCCCCAAAGAGAATTATTGTCTCCCTCTCTGTGTTCTTTGATGATTTTATAAATAAAAGTCTAATGATCACATTGTTATAGGTGTGACAGTCATGGGTGTATGTTTCTTTCCACCTTTAAGCTGAGCTTTTCTAAGTAAATGAATAAATGATTTCATGATTCTGATTGATTAATTATGTAATTTAATTGTCTGCACCTTCCACACTATATTTGGCAAGTCTACTTGGTTAACAAATGCTTCCATTTCTCTTGTGGAATATTTTGCTTTTATTCTTGTTTTCTTTTTTACGCTAATACTTTTTACATTGTCTTAAAATAGACTCTTACCTGGATGTTAAAAACACTTCTTCCTATGCTCTTTGCCCCTGGAATTAATCTACTCTGACTTGCATGCCATATCTTTCACTTTATTTTGTCTCCCTGTCTGAATTTTGTAGGGTGCTTTTGTGCACTTTTTTCCTAAGGCCCTGTGACACAATCATAGCTTCTGCTCAGTCGGGTTCTTGAACATAAAATACTCCTTTGTGTGCAGCGCCCCCTCCTCCACTCTTAGGTGGTCTAAATGACAAGGACAGCACTTGTTGCCCTTGTATGTTACTACCTGCTGGGCTGAACTCCCAGGTTATGTCTGTTTATTCTCCTTGCTTTAACCTCTTTAGCAACACGAGTGCTTATCCATCCCTCCTCCCACTTACACACACATCTGTATTCTGACTTCAAACCTATGAGACACAACTATTTTGGTAATCAACTAAAGGGTCATCAGAATTTTCATAAAGAATTTTTACTGTGTTCTTGGGGGACTTAATTTCACTTATTTACTTGTTTTTTACTCTTACTCTGGAATGTGTCTAATGAGCCACTTTAAAAATCAAATGGAATAATAAATAATGCATTTTTATTAGTAAGGCAAGTGAAATAAATGTGAGAAATCAATTTGTAAATAAAGAAAGCATTTAAGATTTTCAATCATTTGTTTGTATGTCAACTGACAGTTTGTTTGGTTTTGCATTGTGAAATGAACTTCTTCCATGTCTTCACTATATGGAGGAAGAAGAGGAAAGGGATGAAAATATAGGTGTAAAAATGAGATGTCGCCTTTGCCTTCGGCAAGATTACAGTTTATTTGGCAAGAGAGGGCAGTAGTAAACAAAAATAAGAGATGTCAAAAGCTGTACTGGAATGGGTGTTACTGAAAAAAAAAATGCTCAGCGCACACAAGGGATAAAAGGTGAACCTCGTCCAGGTGGAATTATTCCAAAAGTCTTGATGAAGGACTCAGATTTCAGTGGTGTGTTAATGTGGGTTAAGACTGGAAACTGGGAAAGGCATTCTGAGAAGGGGGATGGAAGCAGGTGACCGGACACGTTCAGTAAAAAGCACGATACAGTGAGGGGGTGGGGGCAGAATGTGTGTGCAAGGGTGTGAGGGGGCATAGGGAGACAGGAATCAATTATGAGGTTGCTTAGAATGTGAGGTTTAGGAGTTGAACTTGATCCTGTGGGCAGGCAGTGGGGAACTGCTGAAGAATTTTGATCAAAAATGTGATATAAGGAAAACCTGAGAAGGATGGATTGACAGGAGAGACACAGGGCTTGGAGGGGGCTGTTAGACCTGTGATGTCACCTGGTTCTTTCCAGAGTGGGAGGCTGTGGGCAAGAAATTTAGAGAATGAGTGCCCGTATTGCATCTGGAATACAGCAGGAAGTGATTGATTCACTCCTGCTTTCTCTCAAGACTTATTGCATTAGTATTTGTTGAACAGACAGAAAATCACATTAATAATCAATAACAAATCTTTGAAAAATCAACAGTCGAGCCAAGAATATTCAGGTACAATATTCTGCGTCTAGCAGCAGTCCAAACCTATTTTCAGGAAAAATGAATGAAAGAATTCCTGAGCGGCTCTACATGAATATTGACGTCTGAAACTTCAAGAATAATTTTGTATAAAGACGGAGTATTTGGTATACAGATTCGTTCTTACTTGAGGGCATACCCCTGCCCTCTGCCTTGAATGTGAATTGAAGCTGGTCAGATCTGCAGGTGAAAACTAGAAGTTTTATCCGGGGAGACTGCAATCATACATATAACCTTCCATTTCAAATAAGAATGTGTAGAGATTTGAATCTTTAAAGAATTCCTGGCGTTGTAAATCCAGTCTGCTGATTTCACAAGTTTCAAAAAAATCAATCGGACCAAAGGGCTCTTGTCCAGATCGAAACTCAAGTCTGCCCTGGGTTCCCTGGGACCCACAGATGGAGATGCTATCCAGATCTGCTTGTCATTCCGTGCATGCTAAGCAGCCAGGAAGCAGATCAAGGTGCTGTCCACTAGCTTATAGTGAGTAGAGATGTTTTATCACTTTTAGACCTTTCTTCCTACTGTGAAAAAAGGCATACGACATTTCATTATGTTAATGGGGCATGAGAGACACAAATAAAGCACTTGGTTCATACTGGGTACCTGTGAGAAGAGAATATTTTTGAATATCTGTAGGTGGTTCACTAACACAGATAATTGAGTTTCAACATATTTCTCCTTCGAGCCCTTCCACAGGGTTTTCTGTCATACTGTTAAGTAAGGGGGGAAATTAGAAGTGGAACCTTGTAAGGAAGTATTGCCTTTCTTAGCTTGCTCCTTTAAGAAGTACTTTGTTAACTTGCTTAATGCTCCCTTTTATAGCAATCTTTTTTTTTGAAGACTCAAAAAGAAGCAAACCCCATTTTTAGAGAAATAGCAAAGGTGTTAACACTCTCACTTAAAGTAAGTGACACAGATACTTCACAAAAGAGCAGGGGACTTATTCAAGGCAGTGTGCACAGCAATGACATGAGCACCCCTTGGTGTGCATTAGGAGGACAAATAGCTCTCTTGGTAATTCTAAACATGTGTAAGCTATAACCTTCTCTCTTGAAAAAAGATTTTCTTCCCTCTCTTTATTGTAATCATATGCCTTTCAGGGAAGGCTAACTTTACCTTTCATCTACGTTAAGAATAGTTGGCACTAAGGGAAGCATTTAAAATTTGGGATTTTTTTTCTCTTGTTTTTCCTGATTTAATAAATCTGTAAATGCTCTTAAGAATAAAAACAAACAAACAAAATGAACATGAGACTATGGGCCCCAGACACTGCCAGTCTTTTGTTTTGATGTTTCCCAGTACTTGCTTTCTCTCAGACCTCCCAGTAGCCTAGGTAGATATACAAAGTGAGCCCCACATGGTATTAATGCACCAGAAGACAGTGTTCACCATAGAGTGGAATTAGACATGAGGCAGATCCATTCTTTTTTTTCCCCAGACTTATTGAGATTTAATTGATAATCAATACTGTGTAAGTTTAAGGTGTACAGTGTGTTGATCTGATGTACTTATATACTGCAAAATGATTACCAGGGTCCATTCTTGACCTATCTACTTCAAAGGGTATGAAATTAAATGTTGAAAGTTCCTAAGAGCAATTGCAGCACTAGAATGGACCTCAGTTCAGTGCACAATTCTTATAAATAAGGAAATTGAACCTCTTATGACTCCCCTGAAATTCCAAAGATGAGATACCTCATTCAGAACATGCAGGACTTTCTAGGCTCAGCCACAGGACTGTAACTAGGGTGTCTGTGCCACTTTGCTGGATTTCACAATGGCTGTCCATTTCACTGACTCAGAAGGCAGTACAGGCTCTTACCCAGGCTGTCCAATTTCAGTAAGCAAAGGATTATCTCATGTGGACAAAGGGCTAATTTCCATGCTAGATTTGACATCAGTAGTGCCTTAGGAGACATATTTAAAAATAGGGATTTCTTTGTATATTTAGAAGAAGATATTCTATTTGGCCCAAAAGGTTTGGAAAGAGATCTTTTTCAACAAATCATGGCAAAGTATTCCATGCAGTTCCACAGGATGGCAAGAAGGTATTTTAAATAAATCCAGCCCTTCATTCATTTATTAATGAATTTGTTCATTTATCCACCCAATCGATAAATATTTACAGAGTTCCAGTGATGTGCAGAGAGTAACAAACAAAACAGTCAAATAGCCCTGTGCTGGTTAACTCATATTCTAGTGAGGGGAAGACAGACAATAAACGAAACAAATAAGGAAATTACAGAGGATGTTCGGGGGTGAAATTTACCTAGACAAAAATAAGGCAAGGAAGTAGAAGAGAAAGTCTTGGGAGTCGGGCTCGGGGCTGGGCAATGAGTTTGTGTGTACTTTTAACAAAGACATTACAGAGATAATGGAGCCAGTCATTATTATAAGAAGTAGTTTATATGTTTTGTCTCATTTAGACCTCCCAAACCTACAAAGTAGGTTTTTTTTAACCTCATTTTAGGGGATATGAGGTTCAGAAAGGTTTGGTGACTTGCTCAAGGTCACAAAGCTAAGATATAGCAGCATCAGAAATTTGCACTCAGGTTGTGTGTTAGGTAGCCTTTTCCTGTAAACACAGGACCCTGATTTTATATTCAGCAAGTTCTTGTTTATTACCATATGATGTTTTGTGTATATGTGTGTGCATCGGTCTGTGCATTTAAGATAGAACTGGAAATCTGCTTTATTGTGTCAAAAAATAAATAAAAGAATAACAGATAATTCAATGATATCTTTAATGACCGAAATAAAATAAGCCAGATTCACTTTTCATAATTCCTACAAGAACCATTATCTACAATATCACTGCCGCTGTCTCTTGCCACTGAAGCATTAAGACATTGAACGAGGAGCACACACACCCCTGTTAGCACTTCAGCTTGTGGAAAATCACCGTGTTTTGTTCCCCTAAAACAGAAGGTCACAGACAGTATGACTGTGAAGGGATGTGATGACAGACATCTGCTGGAGACGAGCATAGTAAGGAAATAGCTCAAGAGCCACTGTGTTATCTTTTGCATTGTGAGGCATGTTCACGTACATTTCCCTGCCAGGTAGTTCTGGAAAGTTTTTTAGACCCAGTGGACGAGTATCAATTTTGTGTGACTTAGTTTAGGAAGCCCTATCCTTCTACATTCCATATGCTGATGAGTCACACTTGCATGAAGACTGCATCAGAGAAACGGTGCCCTTCAGGATCCTCAGAGCAGCAATACCCAGCTTCTATGCCAACTGGTCATTCCTTATCGCGTGAACTTGCCTCTTTCGCTGTGATTGTTTCACTTGTATATATTCTCAATCAGATTATTAAAAGCATCAATTCATTCTTTAATCTGTATATTTGTAATTGCTGGACTTTTATTTTTTCTTTTTGTGGGAAAACTAAACACCAGCGTCTGCCACACAAATGCAACATAAGTGTCCTGGAGCAGACACCAGAGTCAGATAAAGATGTGGGTAGCTGATCTAGTTGCACAGTAAGGGGACGTGGTCCTCTGCAAGCTGATCGTGCTTCAGTCTCTGTGCCTGGAGAGCAGCTGTTCTGGGCTCTCTGTGGGGGTGGCAGGAGGGACCCACCGCACACACTTGAGGGCTGCTGGATCCGCTGTCGCTATTCAAGTCACTTCCTACAACATTTGTGGCAGGCAGTGTCTGGGCAGCAGGGAATGATGGAGGTGGAGGGGGTCCCAATCAGCCATGCTGCAGTTGATATCTGATTGATGAATGCAGGAAATTGTGGAAACAACCCATTAAAAGTGGAGCTCTGACCCTGAGGTGGGCAGCCCTTGCATGTAAATACAAAAACTTGGAAATGATTTCATTTTTTTAACAAGTTCAGAGAACTATGTTTTATCTATCAGCTAAAAAAGAAAAATGCAGATACAATATACTGTTAAATCAAGAAAAACTAAACAAAAGGAAAACAGTTAAATTATTCAGAGAGGAAATGAATTGAAAGTCCCCAATTAGCCTGAAATATTTAAAGGAGTGGTGTTACTGGTCTTGCAACCTTACTTCTGCATGGCCAGTAAAATAAAAATAAATAAAAATTGCTGTGAGATCAAGGGTGACTTAGAAACAAAATCTTCTTTCAGTTGGAAAGTTTAATACACCTAATTAATTTTTACCTGGACAAATGTTTTTCTAAATCTAAAGTTAGAAAAATCATCATATTAATTTTGAGTTGTATTTATTTGTATTCCTCATTTAAATGCAGTAGTGAATAGCCCCTCACCACGTAGTCTCATACCCTCATCTATTCTTTTCTTGTTTTGTTTTTGACTCAGATTGAATCAAGTATTTGAAATCTTCCAAATTTTCTTTGCCCATAGAATGTGCGACATCATTCATTGCTGTAAAGGAGAATCCATTTTTGATATAGATTATGCTGTGTTAGATTTCATATTTCTCTATAATGTGTAAAGGTTGTGAACACCAGTGATTCCCAGTGGTTTAACAGAACCATTCTTCCTCCAACCACATAATTGCTAAATTGTGCATGTCAAATGGCTTCAGGATATTCTATCCTCTTTCCAGCAGGTTATCAAGGAAAACTTGCTGGAGAATGGTGGTGTTTGCGTGTCCTTTAAGTTAGGAACTCAAAGGTCAGGAGTTGCCAAAAGCATTTTCACTGAATAGCTGCTTCTTTTCCCCAGCTTTATAACATGAGCACCAGTGATCCTTATCCTTTATTTATAAATATGTGTATTTGGTTTCTAAGCCAAAGCCAACTTTACACCCACGCTTTATTACAACTAATCACAATGACTGATGGTATAATACATGTTTATTACATGCCCATGTGCCAAATGTACATGGTAATATTGATTTGTTTTTCTCATAATTATTTTGGAAAACATTAAAAAAAATAAATGTGTTCTATACCCAATCATTTAAATTCCAGTACAAACAATAATTAAATATTTAGTGTGCAATAGAGTTTAAGATGACCTAAGAGCTCATCTTTGGAGTGGGATAGAAATTTCTCTTCTTAATGAGTGTTTTTGTCTGATTTCAGTGCTAACTTAGGAGTAAAAAGGCTCTATTAATACATTGTGAGTAATGCTAGAATTGAGCTGTTAGATCCATTTAGTGTGTAGTTCAGAATCTCTGCTCTTCCTGAGTGTTTTCTATGAGTCATACCCGGGAGCAGTTGCCATTGGTTGTTCTACCAGTTAAACTGCTATTGCAAGATTAATCTTTAGTTTTGACAGTTAAAACAGTTGCAGCAATTAATTACTAGGGAATAATTTCCTATCCCAAAAGTACAGACGATGAAAACATGTTCATAAATATGCTACAATACTTAACTGTTTTCCTCAAAGGATAACCTAAGACATTTTCGTAATGACAGTCCTAAGACTCACAAATTGCATATTCCTATAAGTAAAAGAGTAAGTGGGGGGGGGGGAAAAAGGTTAATTTTTTTTTCAAATAAGATGTGAAAACATATTTGACATTCTGAATTCTATGATTATGTTGCATACGTAGACTTCACCACAATTTTCTTACAAGGTTTTTTTCTTCCTTTTTGCTTAATTGTGATGATATCATTTCAAGAAATGTAGATTATGGACGTAAAAGCAGAAAGAACAAAAGGAAACAATGATGAACATGACAGGACACTGTATTCGAAATACAGACAAAGAATCTAAGCAGCAGATGAAATTTCATGCAGCATCTGAAACAAATGAAAGGAAAACAGATTGTCATCAAATCCTCATTTTTTTTTCAAAAGTTTGATACATATTTCTTTGGGGAATAGTTTGCAAATGATATATAGAATATGTGAAATACAATTGTAAACAGACATGCAATTTACCTAGGTTACAATCTGTTCCATGATCTTTGTTCATTCTTAAGAAAAAAGACATGGTACACCACTTAGAATAGGATTGCACCAAAATAAATCTGAGATTGAATTATTAGAACTGACATTATTAATATTTTTTTAATATTCCATGGCTTTCTCATGATTCTTTGCATGCCACATCTTTAGCAAACTCCAGGGCCTTAATCATTTTAAGATTTGCTGTGTTCTCAATAGCTGTTTGTTGGTATGCTAGCACAATCTCTTTGCATGGCAATAAATGTGCATGGCTAAGGAGAAAACTATAGTCAGAAAATCGTATGTCTAAAGTATTAACTGTGATATTCAGTGTTTCTTGTTCGCTGAACACATGTTGCCCTGGGGTCTGAAACTGAGCTGCCCTTGGCCTTTTGTGACACTTGGGTCTCTTTTCTTTCACCACAAGCAGGGCGCGGTGGGGGGGGAGGGGAGGGGACGGGAAGGCGGGGGTGGAAAGGCAGGGCGGGAAAGGCAGGGCTCGCCTCGGTCGTTGCTGGCAGAGCCTGGGAACATCGGTGCCACTGCCCCGACTCGCTCCCTCCACCCCACTTCCCGCCAGCCTAGCCGAGCCCGGCCACCAGTCACCGACCAGGGCCCTTGTCGCGCTCCCTTTCACTCTTTTGAGTTCGCGCCTGTGCCAGAGCGCTGACTGACACCACATTTGGGAACTGATTGTACGACATTGTCCAGCACAAGCCATGCAGAAAGCTCAGCCTGCTGCGCGCAGGGCCAGGACTCAACAGCGGAGAACATCGCTTTCTAGGTGGTCAGCCGTGGAGCACGGGCTCTGACAATTGTTAATTGTGCATGTATCTTGCTACAGAATTGCTGGAGTAGAAATGCGGGATGGCACGCCGGTAGAGGAATGAAAAGGCAAAAGATCAGAGAGATATTTTATCAGGAATCTTGGGCTTGCACGGTTTTTAGCATATGTGGAGATCCTAGTCAAGAAGCAAATTTATCAGCCCTTCGGGGTACCTGGCTGGATAAAGGTCCAAGAAGTCAGTTGGTTTTTACTCAGTTATTAAAAGATAGAATGTTCATAAGCCATGTGCTGACCTTACTTAAAAGAAGAGTTTTCAAGAAAAATTAGAGATTGCAGCTGGTAGCTACGGTAGTTTACTATTTTTGAACAGCTCTTTAGTATATGGTATTTTAATTCATCCCCCAGATTCAAATTGGACTTTGACTGCGTACACTGGGATATACTGTGTGGTGCTCTGAGTAAAGCTGGTTTGCTAAAATTGCAATGTAGATTGATGCTAAAGAGGCAGCTTTGCCATTTCTAAAATCTTCGCAGGCATTTTGTACAGAATGAAAATGCTGACGGGCTAGCTACCTCTGCAAACATGGGTGCTGTAAATGCATATAGTCTCCATCCTTCTACTTTCTAAGTACAGAATGGGTAATTAGTACTGCTCAGGCTGTGATAGTGAGAGATACACAGTGTTCCCATTATACCAAGGATGCTGATTTTCAGGGGCTTATAATCAGGCTGGAAAACATGCTGTAGACAGAATTGGTACCCGATTTTCAACGATGGGCAATCTTATTTTTATTTAAGAACATCTGAAGTAAGTAAAATAATCAAGGATATTTCCAGGCTAAAGAAATCTAATAAGTGGACAACATCTAAATTCTCTGGATTTCTGGCTGATGACCTGCATTTACTTTCTTTTTCACTTTGCACTTGCAAGGCAACTTTTTGTGTACTGTTTGTCTGAATCTCACAAACTCTCCAGGAAGAGGTCTCTGTTGCTTAAAGTTAGTAGCAGAGCCAGGTAAAATACTTTGGTGCTCTGCATGTCCGATGGTCCTACGGTGCTGGAGTTTTGCTGTTGGCCATTTGGTGCATTAGCTGGCCAGAGTTCTGTGCTTGGTATTGGTGGTCATGTTGTGTTGGGTTTCTTTATTAATACTCTGCTAAGCCAAGTAAAAACTTACTCAGGCTACACCATCACTGAAAGCAATTAACCTGTAACATGAGCTCTAACATCACTGTGCACTGCAGAGAACCAACAGAGATTTGTTATTTGGCGTAATGACAAGTTTTAATCCTCTCCTAGTCAAGCTCTCTGGGGGATTTTTAGCACATGGACATTACTGAACAGACACGTTCCAACCATCCTGGTATGATGCACTGGATCCATTCCAAACACGAAACGTCTACCAAAAAGCCAGTATGTAGTACAAACAATTGACCATAAAACATCCATTATAAATTGCATTTTACTCAAAATCCCTATTAAGTAAAACCTGAGCAGGTCCTAATAATAAAATATACAAACTTTGGAGGAAACTGTACTATGATTAAGTTTGTGGAGCTACAAAAATGTTGTCAACATCTAGAGCATTATCTGAAAACTCTTTTCTTTCATTTTATTTATGTTTTTTAAACTATGGGTCCTGTCCAGAACCAGGCCATGGACCAGGGCTCTGTCTCTGCCTGCTTCAAAGTACTCCCTGACTTTACCATCATTCATTCATTCCTGATTCAACCATGTTTAGAGTTTTGCATTGTACTGCATTTTCAAAAAATATTTAAGCATATTAACATTGGCTTCTTTTTTTTTAACCCCCAACTGCATTTCATGTGTGTTTTCTTCCTCTGCTCCCTGCTCAACACAATCAAGCCATTCTTGCCCCCAAAAAGCCATGATTCATTTCCAACATAACTTCTCTATACTTTGCCAGATACTGGTTGTGCTAAAAGCTTCCCAGTGTAAAATTTATATCTGTTAGTTAACTCAGTCATATTAATGTAACAAAAGCCACCCACAATAAAATCTAAGTATTTTACATATCAGCTCATCTGCCCCATCATTGCTTAGAAAGATAAATATTTTTCCTCTTTCCCTCTTCTTAGTTTCTTCATCTCACCCACTCTCCAAAAAAATAAAAACACAACCACAAAAACAAAAAGCAAACTATTTTGACAGTGTAGTAACTCCTCTCTAGAGTTAAACACATAACAAGAGGAGTTATGGGCTTAATTTTACTCCTACTTAACTTCTCAGCCAATGAGATACCTGATCAAGTTCTGAGCACTGAGTGTTTTCTTTAATGATCTATTTTGCTTTTAACTAAATTGCTTTACCTAGCAATTTGTGTTACAACTGGAGTGCTGATTTGATATTTTTCACCATGGGAATAAGCAGATCATCTAGTGGCTAAGACCAGTCTCCCTACACCACAGCAATTTATCAGAAATGAGTACTTGTCAGTCACGTGTCTTCAGTGCCACACGTAGTTTTGAACACCGGGAAATATTAAATTAGAAAGATACCTACCAAGTTTTGCATTGGTAACTTTAAAATCAGGATTGCAGGAACTGATTACCATCCTCAGCTCCACTGCTATGGCCAGGGAAACAGGAGTTAGCCCTCAAGGCTTCCAGCATCTTCGCGGACTCTTCTGTCAGAGTGTGCAAAGAAAAAGAATCATGCAGAAAGGCAAAAGTGCATGGTCCCTCTCCTGTAAAGGAACACAGCACTCTAAAGAAAGGGAAACCCAACCATAAAATCATGATGGCCCTGAGTGAGACACAGTCCCAAAGAGCCATAGGATCAGAAGAAATAGAGAAAGGCAAGGTTTTGTGCAGATGAATTCTGTACCCTATACATCACTTAAACAAACACATAAGACAAATGCTGTTACTAACAAATGCTTCCCTGAAAGGGTGTGTTTTAAGACTTGCATGCACTTATTGGTACTCACTTAATGCAATTAGCATTCAAATGTCACGTTGAAGTCTTTACATTTGTCCTTCTTGGATTTAAATATGGTCATGAAGTTGATTAATGATTTTTCATCCATTCAAATATATATATATATATATATATATATATGTATTAATTTTGCTCAGTGACTGGGCTGTTAAACTCAAACACAGGAAAATTTAAAAAGAAAACAGGAATAATAAGGTTTGTCTTCATATTCCCAGTTAAGGCAATGATATATAAAGCCACACTCCAGCAGGGCAAACTATTTCATGTTCTCTGTGGTGACAAGGATATGTCCTGGACTCTGGCTAGCATAGATATCCACTTCTCCAAAGAAAACCAGACAGAAAAGTTTTGCATCTCCTATGTCTTGAGCAACAGTTGCAGAAGCTACTATGACACAATGAAATGATAAAAGGAACAAACCTGGAGCTGAAACATCACTTTCCTGAGTCCTCTGGCATATTTTGCCAGGCAAGAGGCAGAATCAGACCTTGTACCAACAGTGATTTCAGAAAGAGAAATGACTCAGCCAATAATACTTTGACAGAGGATTCTTGACCATAAGATTTATTTTAGGGATTAGAAAGATATTTTACAAACTGAAGCGATTTTCAATGTGTAGAAAAGAAAAACATATTAAAGTATATTTGCTGAGTTTTGAATATTATTTAAAAAATGAGCCAGATGCAAAATTTTCTAGGGAGAAAATGGGAAGAATTTACTGATTTTGTAAAAAAAATAGAGCATATTTCATTTAATTGTCTTACTTGGGTAAACTATTTTGCCCAAATCTATTAAATCTGGTCCTTTAGTAAGCAGTAAGTAGTCCTGAAAAACAAAGTCCCAGTAGATAACAGTGATTCACTAAGATTGCTTCCAGTTCTCTTCTTGCATGAGCTCATAAGGACAAGGTGCATGCAACACCATGGAACCGTTTATGCGCACACCTCTTTCTGTTTAGCTAGTGGTAGATTCAACCACTACATTTCCAAAAACCAAACATGTCTTTTCTATGCATGCATACGTATGCATAACTATTTTAAGACCCACTTAGTTTTAGATGATATTTATAATAACCATATAGATACTATAGTTATTACTTTTGCTTCTAAGTTGCTTTACTTAGCAATTTGTATTACAACTGGTGTGGTGTACACATATCGCTAAGCACACACATACACACACACACACACATATATATCATTGTCTACACATAATTTCTGTGATAGGTTATAAGCAAAAATGCCATAGAATAATATTTACTTTAAAGAGCCAACCCCATTAAAATTACAGAAAAAATTGCTTTTAAATGAGAACTTATGGTTTATATTTCCACAAGGGTCTAGGAGACAAGTTAAGATGGTAACCTTGTGGGTCGAGATATCTGAGTTACAAATTTAACTTTCCTGTTATTCAGTGTTTGATCTGAAGTTGTGTTTTTCTCATCTTTAAAATAGTAATAATTTCTTTTTATATGTCAGAGCCAAATGGCTTTTTCTTTACAGGGAAATGTTTGAAGTAGTGCTTCTAATGAAGCATTATCATTGGACACCTTGAATATTGATGTGAAAATTAAAGCTATCACTTCCAACTTGCTTTTAAAAATAAAGGCCTTTTCTAATGAACCAGATCTTCATGCCTTTAAGAGTCAATAATGTAATATCTTTCTATGGTGACAGATGGTAAGTACACTTACCATGGTGAGCATTTAGTAATGTATGTAACTGTCGAATCACTATGTTATACATCTGAAACAACATAATATTGTATATCAGCTATATTTCAATTAAAATAATGTTTAAAGACAATGTCTAATGCTTTAGCAATATAAAGAGCTCAGTATGGGTTTTAATTTTCTTATTGTTGGTCTTAAAGAAAGAGACTACCTAAGAAGTCTTTTTACTTTGTTTAACTTATTTGATAATCTCAATGCTCTATGTCAGTTTGGGGTTTTGCTTCTCTTTATTCTTAATTATTGATTCAAAATCGATAGCAAGAAGTAATAAAAAAATGTTTTGTTTTTAAATATCTCTAATTTCCTCCTGTTGGTATCCAGTGCAGATTGCTACCTTAATGAAAACCTGAAGCATTAATTAGCCAATTATTGGTCACATTTTCAGAGGTGGGATTTTTAAAATACTTGTAATTGTTCTCTTTTCATGTGGACTCAAACACTGAATAATTCGACCCATACTTAACTCCAGTGTTCTACATTTTGCATGCATATATTTAATTTTTATCTCTGTAATTCTTTGAATTATGAGTAACACATATTCTGCAACATACTTGTAAATAAAATCTTTATTCATTTAGGGAAGCAGCATATCTTCTTTTAGTTTGAGAAGGAATGTAAATTGTCTACAGATGATTTCTGTTATAGGTTATAAGCAAAAATACCATAGAGCAACATTTATTTTAAAGAGCAAAAGACAACCAACTTTTACTCATTTCAATACAATAAACAGTTACATTTCTCAGTTTAAATATTTGGAAAGGAGATCTATAACATATGTGTTCTTTGTCCAAAATTCCAAAAAATGGTAGTTTTGTTTAAGTTTTTGTTAGCTATTATTCTATGAAATATCTGTTCCAGAAAGCAGCAGATGTATAGCATGCTCTATTAAAATGTAATAAAATAGTACCCAGTACACTTTGTTAAAGTAGTGCTAAAATAATATTTTTGATGCAAAAGAATTGTATTCTTGGAAGTTAGTTTAGTAAAAGTAATTGGAATCAATGGGTTAATTGTTTTGAGAGCATTTATAAGTAAATATTATTAGCAAAGTATTTTAATTACTGTACTTTATGTGGCTAAATATAAGCATTTATTAATACAAACCAAGCACTCATTACAAATTTGCACAGAAAATGATAAAATATTATGTATGAAATGAAGCATTAGCATGGACCATTAAGTCCTCTATTTTCATTTAATTGAATTTGTCAGTAGTACCCTCTTTAACTGAAAACCAGTCATAACCACAAAATTAAATAATAATTAAAGAAACAACTATTGAAAGAGTTGCTTGGAAGCTAAGGTGCCATTTAACCAAAACATAGCAATTTAATGTAAATTGCAGACCATGTAGATACAGTTCTGAAAATCATGCATCTTGTGGTTCCGTATATGTCTGGTTCAGCAAGCATTTTCAGAATTACCGCTTAGATATTCTAGCTGAAGACCAGTCTGTAATTCAGAAAGGTAGGAAATGGTTGACAGTTCCTGTAAATTTGCTTATGCAGTTATATGGCAATACGGTTCCACATAACAATTCAGTTCATTGCGATGTAATCAATGATTTGGCCTACTAATATATGTATCAACATATAGGACTCTAAGTACCTGTCATTTAGCATTCCTGGTAAGCCACTGAGCAAATTGTTTACTTGATGATATAATTAAAACTCTAACTAGATTAAAGTAGACTTTGTTTTCTAGTATATATGAATATGGGATGTACCTTGAGGACCTTTCTTGTTGAAACTATGACATTACTCTTTCAAACAAAATTTTGTTTATTATTGCCTAAAACTTCTAACTTAAGATTCAATTTAATTCACCAGAAAGTCTAGTTTCCTGCATATGCATGTGTACATGTGAGCTTGTATTTGTGCACACATGTACACAGGTATTTATTTTCACTAGTTGCCCTTCTGAGAGGTCTTCAACCTTTGCAAACTATTTTTTACTCTACCTAGACACGTTCCATGTTGCACAACCAGCAGGGGGAGGTAAGATTTAAGGAAATAGCGAAATGAACTGGATGGAAGCGACTAATTTAGGAGGCAAATTAATAAACATAAACAAACAAACAAAAAAGACTTGTCAGTGGGAAGAATGAGGTGGTCTGTAATGCATTTATGAGAGATTTCCCATCATAGATATAAAACTGGCTGCCAGTGTGAATTTTGATAAACATTTGCCAACGTACTTTAAGGGTCTAGGTATTAAATATTGTGCAGATGATCTAGTTATTGAAAACATTTTATGATATTTTCCAATATGCAAACGGTAGCTAAATTTATGTATGAGTATCTGTAAGCCAACTTAAATCATACAAAAGTACAACACTCATACAAATATTCTCATGAGCTTGGAGAAAAATGTTAAAAATTTTACAGGATATAATTGACAACATGCATGCACCAATTAATAAAAGATAACCCACAAAGTAACTGAAGGATTCTAACATTAAAGAATATAATTAGATTATGTTTCCGTATTCATATGCAGTGGTCAATTAAATGTGGTGATAAGTTGAATGTGATGTGTGTTCTTGAAAGAGACTTATGTTTCATTGAAATTATCAAGTTTAGGACTTGGAATTAAGTAGTATAATTTTCATATCTGCAAACCATGAATTTGTCTGTAGTTAACATAAAGAAGTAGGGTCCTTACGTAAAAATGCAGATTGGTAAGGAAAACAGATTGAATTACATTAAAATTATTACCAAGAAAAACAGAAAATTAAAACCATATCTCACATTTGATGTCTCATTGCAAAATATTTCACATATTTTATTTCAATGAATCCTTCACCACCTTTAAGAGGAACCTATTACACCCATTTTAAAGATTGAAAAGTAAACATATTTTTAATAATACTTTAAAACAAAACTTGGTTTCACAAATTATATGGGCTTTACTTATTTTAAAAGGAATTATAATAAATTGATGTTTCAGTTTAACACGTCATATGACTGAAAAATTTAGCTTTTTTCATTGATTCAGCTCCTTCCCTGTGATCACTGAAAATAATCAGCACATATAAATAAATGCACTCTTTCAATTTTAGTTTCCTCCTTTTGAGAGTTTTAAACATCATTTTTTCAAGAATTTCATTTCAGTTCACCATGTAAGGGAAGGATTAAATTTCAACAAATCTGAATTCGGGTTAAAACAATTTAAAAATCTTTGCTAATCCTATGCCCCACAAATACACACACCCCAGAGCCACACATACCATTGCTCTAACACAACTTCATTGCATTTTCCAATATTCCAATTTTGTTCTCTCCTGAGGCAATACATAACACCTGACTCTGATTTCAAATGATTTTTTAAAAGCAATAGTTGGGAACTATGAAGTTCGAAGATCGAGGATTATTGTAGACACTAGACCTCTAGTTCACTCATGTGCTGTGAAGCCTCTTAGCCCCTCCGGGTGCTTCTTTTTTGGGAATCCAAGTTAAGATCATATAGAAGAGAGAATGACTGCAAAAGACTCTTGCTAAAATATCTAATTCTCACTCAATATTTCATTCTTCCAAACTCCTGAATACTTTATAATATATAAACTGAGATTCATAGAATTTAATGCGGGGATTGGACTAAAATCCTAAAAGATTTTAGATATGCTGATTTTCTTTTCAATATTAATATGCCTTCTTCTAAATTATGTACAATAGTTGGCTTTTCTTAATGGAGTACTTCGCTTCTCATGCTTTTCCAGAATCTCCCTTTATTTGGAACAGATCCCTACAACTCTTGATTAATTGCTACAACCAATTTTAAAATGGAGTGAAAAAAATATGCCATTCAACTTCAATATGTATCTTATTGTTATTTTAATGTATTTTAATGTAATGTAAATGTGTATTTACATTGTTATGTAAATATGTCATATCCCAATAGTTTGGAAAGAATAGGACATATGCTCTGGGGCCATAGTTTATCAGAGCATTTGAGGGAGTTACATCAATATTTATGCATTACCTCAATGAGTGGGTACTCTATTAGGTTTTGGTATTTAGAATATGGTTTAAAAAGACTTTGAAACTTTCTAGAGTCAGAGTGATGGATGAATAAACAGCCATTTAATAGAGAAATTATCTTTCTAGTCAGTTGCCTGGATTATTCTGAGATAACCCCTATAGTCTGAAAAAAATCTCAATATCTTAAAGCAACACTCTAATTTTCAGTGTTGCTAGAAGTCCAATGCAGGTTGGAATTCAAAAGGGAAGAAGGAAAGTGTTCTGCTCCATCAAGTCACTTGTGAACCCAGACTGGGAGAGGCTCCACCATCCGGTCCAGTTGACACTCAGTGGTGAATCTGCTGAGACACGAGAAAGTGAAAACAGAGCATTATGCATTTGCCTTTCAAATACTTTGTCCAGAAGTGACACATGACACTTCTCGCATTTATCATTTATGAAAACTAGTCTTACAGCCATGCCCCACTTCAAGGCAATGAAGAAGTACAACTTCTAGGTCCCTGGATAAAGGAGATGTGGACAGGTTGGATAACTTGCAACATCTCCCACAGAAACCAGAAGCGATCAGATGAGTGTTAAAGATATTGAGGGTTTTAGAAAAAGTATAAAGGGAAAAAAATAAAAATTTACAGGCTCATTCTTATAAAAAATTAAACTGAATTTTAAATATCATCCAAAAACTTTTTAATAATTAACTGAAAACTTTAAAAATCTGCAGTAAAGAAATAGTGTTCTTCATGTAGCCTCACTTTAAGTATGGGGTCACCAAATGTCCATATTTGTCACTCATTGCCATGGCTGGTCCTCAGTGTTCCTATTTTTTTTTTAATCAAATTAAATTTCCATTACATGTGATGGTTTCTGTCTCCCTATACTCTGGGCCCCCCGCAACTTATGAAATCATTGCATCATCTAATACCTGAATGCTTTTGACGATTTTAATCACGATGTTGACCCATCTTCTCAGCTGCCTCCTGCATCTAAAGACCAAAACCTTCTTACTGTTAGAAACATTTGGATCTCTCAGTATATGGTCCTCAGTTTGTGTGTCAAGGCTGATGTCTAGGATGTCTTTAAAAAATATCTCACCTATCTCCCCATTAGAACCACCTGCATACATGAAGTGGAACAGAAAAATAAGGAGTATGAGAAGAACAGATACCAGAAAAGACCAGACTAAATAAGATTTATTTTAAAGATACTGTATATTCAGTAGTATACTGTATACAGCAACAGTATGTGATAAAAGATAAAACTATGGCCAGAGATTAAAAGATGGGGTGAGAAATATATGAATGGGATCCCAAACTCCTTGTTGGGAATTCCAAAATCCAAAGGAAAGTGTTTTGTTTTGTTTTCTCTGTAACTTTGGTAACAAATTCATTAAGCAGTAGAACACAACTTGAATGAATAAGAGCTTTTTAATTATAATTATACCATACAATGTGAATAGTCATACATTTCATTGCAGAAATGTCAATATATTGGTTTATGGGTATTATCTCAGATCCTACTGGGAATGCAGTAAAGTAGAGAATGTGCACAGCTAATACTCAACTCTGAAACATTCATTCAGAATCCAAAACATCTGGCCCTAGGGGTTCCGATAAGTAATTGTGTATCCCTAGACCAAAGCCCATTTTGGTGGCAATTAAGAGGTCCAAGTTTGAATCCTGGGTATACTGATGCCCCCCATTGTTTGTGATTTTGTTCTTCTGTCCCTTCATTTGCAATGTCAAAAATGCATGCAGTCTCAAAAGTGATTTCCTTTTCTAGTGCTCTCAATTGATTTTTAATCATTTCCTACAAATTCTCCACATTTATTAACTTCTGATACTAATATTGTCTCCGTTAAAACAAAACAGTCTTCTAGGGGACAGGCATAGCTCTGAACTCTCCTCTACCACACAGCTTCATGCATGTCAAATATGGCATTCTGAATTTATTTAGGGGATTTGTTTTCTTAATCCCAGAGTGTCCACAAAGAAAAATACTGAAATTTAAAGCAGTTGAAAATTGACTTAGACATAAAGTGAAGAGAAGAACTTTAACTTTGTATTTGCAAATTAGCTAAGTTCTCCTAAATCATTTGGTTTTTATTTTGGCTTTTTAATATACTACATAAAACCTTTTAGACCTCTACAAGAATTGTGGTTTAGACTAAAAGAAATAATTTATGACATTGTCTGTGTAAGATGGAAAATAATACTTTATTACAGATGTTGTGGTTGTGTCCCAAATTCCCAAATCAATATCATTTTTGTTAGAAGTGGTCAATACTATTAACACAATAAAATAATTCATTTGATTATTCCCTGTAATATTTTTGTGTACATATGATGAGCCAGATTCTGCTTTTTTATATGCATGAAAATTCTACCTAACTTTAGTTTTTTAAATTGAATAATTGACTTGTGTAAGAGGGGCGTGTGTATGTGGTGTATGTGTGTGTGTAAATTGTGTGTTTCTATGTGTTCATAACCAATGTGTAATTCTTTTTAACCAAAAATCTGGAACATCTTCATTTTACTTGTAAAAATGAAACAACTCTGTTTCATTGGAGGGACTATGGACTAAAAAAATACACCTAGAAGTTTAGAGAATTTCTTACATATTGATAAGTATATCAGTTATTTTTTTGTTTAGCAAACCATCCCAAATCTTGGTGACTTAAAACAGCAACGAACTGTAGGTCTTCATGCTTCTGAGGTTGCATTCTGGACATTTCCACTGCTGGTTTTCCATGCATTCAGTTGGAGGATTGGCCTGGCTTCAAGGGCCAGGGTGGCCCCCCGCACACGTCTGACAGTTGATGTGGGCTTCTGGCTGATGTGCTTCGGTTCCCCACATGACCAGTCACCATCCAGTAGGCTCCACTGAACTTCTGCGTGGCGTACTGCAGTCCACCTCCCAAGTGTGCCCCAGCAGCAGCTGCAAGGATTCTTAACGCCTCGACACCAGATCTCTCACCAAGTTAGTTTCAGGACTTTCTACTGTTTAAAAATCTAAAAAGGACAACCACGGGAACAACGTCATATTGCAACGTGGGTGTGGACACAGGGAGCTGTAAGTCAATGGAGCCCTTATTTTCTTGATATATCACCACAAGTCTTGAAAATAAGGAGTATGGTAAGACATTCTAACAGCCTTCCTCAAACAAATTATTTTTCTCTTTTCCTCCAGTCTTTTCCTTAAAAAAGGCATGCTCTCATCACCACCATTCTTCTCCCACTTAGCAAAATCAGCATATGCTTGCCCATCTATCATTGTACTATATGTGTCACATTATTCTGGGGTGCTAACCAGAGGGAACATCCAAAATATTGTTTTGGTGAAGATTGATTCCTTGATATTTTTGAATTCAGACATATTAGAATGGAGAAAAGTGATAGTAACATTTTAAAGGATTTTTCTTTTTCCTTACCTGTACTACTGTCAAAGAGCACAGGGGACAGTCCCACAAGAGCAGAACAAATACAGCATTTTCATTAATGGTGCACTAAATAGAGTTATAATGGTAACTCCATCCAGTGAAACATTATAAAACAAATCGTTATGGTCACAGAATATTATTTTTAGAATTTTAATTGCATACATTATTTTATTGCAAGATTCCATGATCAATAAAAGATTTGTATGCATAAAAATATATTACCTTTGGATAAACTTCTTTAGGGGGAGTGGAATGGAAATTGAGTTCAAGAGGAGAAAGGAACAATATAAAATTCCTAAAGAACAACCTGAGCATATATTTTTTAAGTGGATGATGGTCCAAATCAAATCCCTACAGTATTTATATTTCATCTGATATATGAATACAGTCTCATTTTTAAATGTCAATATTTACAGCATACCAGAAATAACATTCTTTGAAAACATTTAAACTCATGAGAAAATATTTTGCACTTCTACTTATTATATGCTAGAGCCTACACAGAATGTCAAAATTCTTAGGTATTATGTGAATATCTAAAAAAATAAAATGGAAAATCACTGATCTCTAGTGCAGTCTGACTCACTTTTGCCCTAGATTTGAAGGCAAACTTAGTATCCTTTTGGTTGTCTGGAAGACACTGGTCAGGCGTGGGATGCAGCTCCGCTCATTACTAACGTCACAGGGCAGAAGCTGGGCTTAAGTCTAAGTATCACTTACTTGTGGGGCCAAAAACCCCGAATACAGGACTATTCAGCATGGTAGCACCACACTGAAAAGCAGGCTAGCCTTTGGGCTTTTCTCAGCTAACATTTAGATGTGACTCAAAGAGATTAATGCTTACATTTTTGTGGTCATGGATACTTTGAGAATCTAACAAAAAAAAGGTTGATATTCTCATAATATACACTCTGCTTGCTTCACACCCACATAAAAGTACTTATGTGCTCACACATCAAAGTTTGCATAATCACTTCAGGGGGTCCTGGACATGATTCCCAGGCTTTAACTGATCAAATTGAAGAACACCCACTTTAAGGGAAAAGAATCACATCCTCACCTGCTTCCAAAGTCCCCAACATGGTACACTGCAGATATTCAGAACTCAGCAAATATTTATTGATGATGATATCTGGTATTTGTTTTCCTTGACATTGCTTTTGGCTAGCCATTTCAAACAACCTAAATTTAGCCCAAGAAACCGTTTTAGAACGGGGTGAATTTCCACTTTCAACATACTCCTGAAAGCTTTTTGTAATAGACCAGACTGACCGAGGAAACACCTAGCAGGCTGAGCCCATTCCCTCTGGAGCTCCACGAACAGAGTCTAGCTTTCATACTTCAAATATTCTTGTCTCAACTAAGGATCAAGCTGTCCATGAAGCATTCATTTTATGTAATTTATTATGTCACATATTCTACTTTGAAATAATTTAATATCATAATAATAAAAAATAAGAAAGTAGAAGAAAGAAAATGACTTGCATGGTTCTATTAACTTTCCTTGTCCTTCCTGGTTTGTGTAGTTTCAGAAATTACCTCTGTCTAGAGTTTTAGCCATTAAAAACCCAAATCTTAATTTGACTATGGGAGATGCTAGTTTGATAAGCTTATTCTTATTCATTAGGGAAAGAAAGATCTCATAGGAATTGTAGATTCATTGGTATTTAAGCACCCAATAGTGTAGATATAAATTATTTGAAACACTGCATTTGTCTTAATTTTAATATCTTAAAAACCACTAGGTATACAGTTAAAATAAAAGCAATGTGTTTTCTGCAATAAACAAACTGATTTTTTAAAATATACTTTATTGTTTTGTTTTCACATACAGACCTCCAGATTTAGTCAAATTCACACAAAATAGTCTTTTTAAAGTGGACTAAACAAATCTCTTAAAATCAACATATATTGTTATTTCCACCCAAGAAGTGGTTGACAGTCTGTCACTCATACTCCTTCACATGAGGAAGTTCCAGAATTCCACACTTATTCATGTTACAAGCAAAGGCTGAATCCAAACCGACTTGTTGGTTTATATTCCATTTACTGTAGGAGCCAACCTAAGAAAATCATAACTAAGCTGGTCTGACTGCTGTGAAGTGGAAAATACAGACCCGTATAATATTAAGAGCTGACATTTTGAGTGTCCAATGGAAACTGCTTCTCAGTGTGGCCTCTTACTTCACCCTGGTAACAACCTTGGGGGTAGGTGTTATTACCCATTTTACAGATAAAGGGACTGAGGCTTAGGGAAAGCCACTCCCCCCAGTCCCATAGCAACAGATGGAATCAGGTTTCCAATGCACATGGTCTGGCTCCCAGCCAATTGGTCTTTAAACACAGAGTAGCTAAAATAAAAGAAAAATTGAAAATCAGTTTCTCAGTATCACAAGCCAAACCTTCTCCAGCTTACTCTGCCTTACCAATCACTAGAAAACATTGAATTGCAGGGCTTTTTAATAAAAAATAACTTTGATCTATAAATGATATCCATGCTGTTAAATTTGCTGATTATACTCTCTTGTTGACTACAAATAATATTTTATCATAACACGGTCATTATGCAGGCAAAAAGTTTTCATTGACAAAACCTAAGTGATACTTAGACACTAATACCTGAAGTATAATGAAAATGTGCCGAAATAATTGAACAAATTAAAAGCGTTGCCAGCTCCTGTCTCACCAAGGAAAGGTGGCTCATAAGAAAGTGTGAAGGGATTACAAAATTACAGTTAAGATATTTAAAAACTTAAAGTTTCTGCTTACTCACACTTTAATGCTTAAATAGCAATTGGGACATTGGTGGTATGGATAATAAATACTATAATCTCAACACAATAAAAAATACACTTGATATTACATATATTTAAGTTAAAATTGATAATTAGGAGGTAAATTCTGAATCGTAGTAGATGGAAGTAAAGTTGTTTATAGCAACGTAGGAATTAACAATCACTTCAAATATTCCTTATATTATAAAAGATTGCACAGTAGAATTCATTTAGATTGCAAAGTCTCCAGTGGAGTTAGAAGGTTATTCCGTTGAAGTGTAACCATGAGAAAAAGCCAAAATGGCAACTTTACTTACACACAATAGCACTATAATACATTTCAAAATAAAGCAAGGGAGCTCACATTTTAACCACAATGTGATTTCAACGTGAGTGTGCCATGCAATAATATATTCTGCTAGGGAAACTTACTATCTGTGCAACTTGTCTGATTAATCTATCTTCAGAAATCCAGTTTTAAATCTAAATTAACTGCTTCCCAGGTTGTAGTGGAATGTCTATTGTGACATGCAATGTAGAAAACCTTCCCAAATGATGCTGGCCCTCTGTGCTGGTAACTCTGTTGGGCTGCGGGGTTTGAATGGACATTAATGTTAGAGTTCGCATGACAGTGTATTCTTTCTTTTTTTTAACAGTTAACAGAAACTTTGTCTCCTCTTCCTCTTTTGAGTGTTTAGGAAAAAGAAATGTGTCCTGTTGTCTATAAGACATTTAACAGTTTCTTTAATAATACAGAAGGAAAGATTAAGCAGCGTGTGCAGGATGCCAAGTGTAAGGATCTTGTCTCTGCAATTGTACCCAGTCTGCCTTTCCTTCCCTCTTCGCTCTCCCAAGTTTAAGCTGCAGCTGTAGCTCGGCTCCTCCTGGAGCCTCTGGCCAGAGTTTGAGGTGCTATTTAAGCTACCTCTGCCTGACCCGGGCTGGGTAAGACAGGGAGCGCTGAGGGCCCCCAGCTGCTGCTGTGAGCCTTTGGGGATTGTACACAGGTGCCCATCGTTGTCGCTGCGGTTTTATAAATGTCAGGAGAGCAAATCTGTAATATGCTGAGTTTTATTATAACCTGAGATACTTAGATTATCAGGAGTGTATATTCAGGTTGATCATTATGTCTCTCTGCCGACTTCCAAAGGTAAATACGTAAGGGTAAAAACCAATACAAGAATTGTTGTATTCTGAAATTAAAAACATGAAGTAAGGTGAGTGTAGACATGGACTAAATGTATTTTTTTTAAGTATCTGCAAGCTTATACTTTAAGTCACTTTTAGAAAGTATCCTGGAAGTCTCCATTCCTTAAAGCCTTAGCCTAAATCTTTTTTATTTGCAATTTTCGCAAAGTTCCTTCAAAAATAAAAATAACATAAATGCATGGTCTAAAGGACTGATGTTATTCCAGTCTCCAATTAAAAATTCCAACTACCAGTAAAAACACTGAGTTGTTCAGGGTAAATTAATGACTAGTAAATTTTGACCTTTGCATTTTTATCTGTTTATACATAAAACATAAATGGAATAATAATAGTTATTTAATTTGTACCTCTGAATGTCATGTCCAAATGCTAATTTTTTTAAAAGCATGTACTTATATACACAAAACTAGTATAATAACTGAAAAAAATCTCAAATTATTTAATAATTCATGATATTAATTTTAAATCCAGTCTTTTTGGTATAGTAAAATTAAAATGACTGCATAAGCTGATAATTTTATCTGATCTGTATCAGAGTTAATTCAGTGTCATTTTAAATTGTATTTGAGGGAAATTAGGAGTCTTTCAAAATTCATATTGACAAAAATTTTCAAGCTTATAAATTTCAGACAGTCTCACTTGAATCTCCAAATATCTTAATTTGCTTTGAAAAGAATTTTTCTTTCATTCATATAATTCAAAACAGCTAAACAGATTCTACTTCAACAATTTAAATGATTCACATGTGAGAACAAATATGAAAAATCTAAGCCCCAAACAAAATTGCAGACTTAAATTATAATGATAATTTAAAATGTGTGTAATGTAATTATAGTATGGGTCTGCTATAATGAGCTCTACGATACTATATCTATATCAAATGTGTTAGGACGGTGATATTAGATATGCCTTCCTCTGAGCATTTTTTTACACATTTCTGAATTATGATACCTGTGCCAGAAACAGTCTACTGTATCAAGGAATTTTTTGGATGGAGAAGTGAATTTTTTAAATTGTCAAAACATGATAGAGCAAACTTCCATTTTCCACATAAAATATACTAAAATCTGAATATCAACTGTATATGAATTTTAAATGTACAAAGATAGCCATGTATTCATTTTGAAATATCTCTGAAAGGAAGTTAAGGATATATAAATTAATCATTCAGATTCAATAATTTTGTATAACCAAAGTGGAGACATATTTAATTATAAATATTAATTGATCGTTATATGACCATCCATGTAAATGCTTAATTGACCTTTTTACACAAGTATATATTTTCTTATATATATAAAAATATATCAAACCACAATTCGGAACCTCATTTGACAGTTACACCTTTGTTAATTATTAAATTAATACTGTATTGTTAGCTTGGTAGGTATATACCATTGCTCCACAAAGAAGTTTAATGCAGAAGCAGAAAGCTAATATATAGCCAAGACTGTTTACAGGGAGTAGTTCTGTGACCGAACACATAAAGTTATCCTACTTGTTGTTCACCAGGGAAGTACTGCTTAAATGGGCAAGTCGTGAATTCCAGATGGAGGCAGGAAAGTGGAGCAGAACTGTGGTGTTGAAGAGCAGTGGACAATGCAATGTGAATTCAAAACAAAGAAGGCACAGTATTCACTGTATATATCCAAAAAGACATCCATACATCTGTCCATCTGTCCATCTGTTCACCTATCCATCAGCTATTCATTTCACAAAGAGCTACTAAAGATGAATAATCACAATGCACAATACCCTGGTACCAGTATAACACTGAAGAAGACACAGTGGATATAACTTACCCCTAAGTGGTGAGTCAGGCAGATAATGAAAGCACAGATTCTGGTAAAACAAGGATACACACACACACACACACACACACACACACACACACACACACACATATTTTTTTTTTTCCTGTGGTGCCCTTAGAAAGTGTGACAAATCTAAATTGAGGAAGCAGAGAAGGCTTCCCAAAGGAAGGAGGAAGTGGGTCTTGATGGACAAAGTTCAAGACCACTAGTAACAGGCAAGCTCCAGGGGTCCATCTATTATTCCATCAATTCCTAGCACAGGTCAGTCAATTCCTAGGTGGGTCTCTAAATATTTACTGCAGAGATGAGGAGACAATGGAGTTATCCCAGCTAAGGGAAGAATACGTGCAGGATCTGAGGCAGAAAAGGAGCTACAGGTGTGTGTGGGGTATGCAGTAAGCGGGGTGCTGTAGTGGGCAGGATGCCTCAGAGACAAGGAAGTGCCAGATGGTGAGTCATATGGAAATTATGAAAACCGATGAGGTAACATATCTTCTGCTTTGAACTCTGCTGAAAAAGACAAGATTATGTTTGGACACTGAGACGTGAATCAATAAAAGAGCAGAAAGATCAGTACAAAGACAGGAGAACAAGGTCTTTATATAATGCATATTTTATAATATCTTTTCTTCTCAGCTCAAAGAAATCTTGGTTTTCAGAAGTAATTGTACAGAAATAAACTGCCCTCAGAGGAGCAAGTAGCATTTCCTTGTAGTTGGTAGCCTCTTAATAGTCACTCATTTCTGAATAAACACATAGCTGCGTAAATAGATCAGAATCTCCAGATCTGTATTAGTTGCTATTGTGTTCGCTGGAGAAGGCTTTCCCCTGGGGTGGAAGCCTGCTAGGGTCTGGGGCCTGGCTGCCAGGTGTGGACCTTGACTGATGAGGGCATGGTAACCTGCTGACCCCACCCCTAGCCCTGCTTTCCGGGCTGCCTTTTATCTTCAGCCTTGCCTTCTCTTTCACTCTGGCTCTAAAAAACCTGTGAAGCCCTGGGCCGATCCCTGGGCGTCTGCTGTCCCCATGTCCTGACCCAGGTGGACTTCCTGGCTTACCCCGTCATGTGCCTGACGAACCTGATCTGTGATTCTGATTCAAGCTTTGGTAACACCCCCTCTCTAGTTTCTGATTGTGGCTGGATGTTGGAATGACATGTCACCCTTCATTTACCTTTACCAGAAATTCTGATTTTGGCTTTCTGACATTGCCTCCCCACCTGGGATTCTGACACTAAGTCCAGACTTGAAAAGCTTTCACTTTTTCTTTCTTTAGGTGTACCTCAGCTTTTATTCCTAAAACAGATAACCCCTGATTTCTAACAAATCACAGTTTGGACGAAGAGGTGCGTGCCACAGTGCTCCGGCACATGTAACTACCCCCTGCATGCTGTGCTGGGTGGGAAGTGGTGCCTTCGATTTCTAAGGAAGGCCAGTCTGTCAGTGGGCAAGCAGGCCCTCATGTACTTCCAAAATAAGCTTGATGTGGATCTTTAAAAATGCATTTTAAAATCAAAGCAAGCATGCTTAATTTCAGATGATCTTTTTAAATTTTTTAATAAATGATATTTTTAAAAAATCCTCTCACAAAGAACCTTGAGCAAATACAGATTTTTTTTTTGGTTTTCCCTACCCTGTCTCCCTGCAATTTTGGATTATACATGTTAGAGAGAAGTTATGGATAAACACAAGCATAGACTACTCCTTCAGAGCAGAATATTCTTTCTAAAAGCCTCCTGCTGTTTGTGGTGAGAAATATGTGAAATAACTCTTATAAAGTAATAGAAGTTTTAAGTCAAATTATGCTAATTTTTATATAAATAGACACCAATTGAGGGGAGTAATAAGATGCAGTATGAATCATACCCAACCTTCTAGACTGCCCTTATGGAAGAAAAACATTTTTTTCTAGTTAAGAGATGGAAATAATGATATGTTAAGCTACTTCTCAGTTGCCAGTTGACTCATTAATACGTATTTTAGAAATTCATCCACTAATGAAATTACCTCTCTTGCACTTTTTTCCAAAACGTTTCACACAAAAATTCATTTGCTATTCTATCAATAGTGTAAGACCTCCTGTAGTCCCTATATTCTGTGGACACAAAGATGTTTCATGTAAAATAGACCATTTAGAGGACAGTTAATTTTTATAAATACATTCAGAGTTTTTCAGGGATTTTTTGAGGTTTCAGAAGCATGAATGTTTTTTCCTTAAATATCGATTCTCCATAGTCAACTAGTTAACTGGTGCTGTATCTTGAAATGTATTTTTAAATGTCAAATGACTCTTATGGCACCTCCAAAATATTTTAAGGTGGATTTTTCCACATCAAACTGTCACTGCTATCTTAGAGGGAGTTTTAAAATTTCTAAATGCTGGTCTATCCACCATCTTTACCCCCATAATACCACATGCAACTAACAACTGACTTGCTTGAAGAAGCCAGTTAAATGTTGAAATAAACCAAAGGCAAATAAATCATGTGTGATAAAATGTACAGCAAGTGTTTGTTAAATTGGTGATGGCCTCCTTTCCTTTAGTACTACATGTGTATCACATCTCTCTTCCATCCTTCCTTCCTTATTTTGTTCCATTCATCCTTTCATTCATTTATTGTCCTTCTGTCTTTTTCTTTTTTATTTATACTTTGTCTCTGGTGCCTTTAGGTTCAGAGTGCATGCTTATGTGGTTCTTCCCACATCAGGTCTGCCATCCATGGCAATGAGTCTGCCTTCTTCCACCCATGATGTGAGGGAACAGATAACAAATACAGAAAAAGACAGCAGAGATGTTTTGAGATCATTTTTCACCTTTATGCTCTATCATGATATTTCGTTGTTTTGTGCAATGAGAGTCCCGTGTTGCAGCTAAAATTTACAGAGGGTTGAACAGATAAGAGTAGCTGCAGAGTTAATTCTTGGAAGTCGTTGACAACCAAAAATAAATAATAGGAATTCTCCTGGGGTTGATATCTTCTTAATAGCTCCTTAGGCAGATTTCAAAGCCTTTAAGTGACTGACTTTAATGAGAGGATCTAGGGAATCACCTTTCCCCATATTCTTGTATTAAACCATCCATCGGTGCCTACCATCAGTCTATGTCTTTCTGGTTAAAACTGGTGTCATAGACCATTGCCATAAATGGTGCCTATGTTTCCACGTTGTCTCTAACTGGAGTTCTCCTATCTTGGAGAATGCCTGACCTTCTTAACAGGCATTGGACACCCCCAACATGGGTGTAACTGTGCGCCAGTATGCACCCAAACTCTCCTGGTGCTCATATTTATGTAGACAAATTCACAGTTTTGTTTAGTTGTGATTTATGATTTATTTTTGAGATTGAAAAATCACTTTGATGTGAACTGCTATTCTCTGAACCCGTTCCAGATGTGTTTCAAACTCCAAATTTGTTGAGTGAAAATTAAAAAAAAATAGTGATGGTTAATATTACAGAAAGAGAGTTCATCCGTACTTTGGGTTTGGCAAACTATCTCGACTGTCTTATAAATCCTTTTGGTTCGGCAAATGCCTGTTTGGCCAGGCATTTCCCTCTTAATTTTTAAACCCCTGAGTATTTCAGGGGAAACTTAATCCATATGTTTCTGGTTCACTGCTTCTTAAATCATCAAAATGTTGTTTTCCAAAAGCTTTTTAGTGCTGAAAGAAGTTTATCAGATACTATACAAGTTCTCAAAAGTGATTTTTACCTCAACTTTTAGATCCCACTGGACATGAACTCAAACTCATAGAGTTTGGTTCTAAATTTAACATACACAAAACTTGTTTGAGATCCCAAACAAGCTGACTGTGGTTAGCCTTTAGAAAAGTACTACATTACTGGAAGAACACATGTGTTGAATGGAATGTACAAATAAAAGCACACCAAAAAGCAGAGTTTGAGGGATTGATCGCATGCATTCCAAGAAATGACTATTGTGCAAATTTCTACTTGATTAGCTTTGCTGGTGTAATTCCCCCAGCTACTACTCATTGGCCCCTTAGCTCCTTTGTGTCCTGGGTAATTCCATTTCATATATAAAAATGGAAATAAAAAAAAATAAGTGTTCTGATAACCTTGGAATGAAAAGGATAAGGAAAAAGACATAAGAACTTATTGTCTAGAATGTATCTTGTAATTTCCATAATTCACTAAAAAAATTCATTCACTGCCAGTTTATTTGATTTAACATCATCGAAAGTATAGGGTTACAAGGAATAAATAAAAGCTAATTGGGTTAATTTAATAGCAGATTAAATCTTTCTTTTATTCTGTTTAAAAGGCATGTTAAAATAGTGCAATTTTCAAGTGGTCTTGGAAATCTAAAGTAGTTTCTTGATAAAAAAGTATATAGCTTTCCTACTGCTGGTTTATAGAGGGAGTTGCTGGCATGCTTCCAGTTCACCACGTGAAAATCTAAGCTGCCTGTATAAGTGCAGAATTTAGTGTTAGGTCTTAAGGTTTTGTTTGGCATCTTGCCAAAGATGTTATGCATTTAGCTGGGAAAATTGCCTAGAAGTTAATTGAGAGGAAAACACTAATATACAATCTCCCCCCTTAAGAAAAAAAAAAGGCCATGGATATGCATGTGGTACTGTTCATTGATAAGATTTGTAAGTATACAGTAAAGATTTATAGTCAAGTTGCTCCCAAGATTGCTTAGGATGGATGTTCCCTGATTACCCACCCACCACATATCTGATCCTTGGTGTTTGTTTAGAGTTCCTCTAGGATCAGGATTTCCCCATAGTGCCTGATCATTAGAGGCACGAGGTCATTGAAATCCCTTTAAAAATGTTACTGCCCGAAGGACGAGCGGTTATTCAGGAATTCAGGAGATTACGTTCCATCTCTTAATTAAATGTTTTCAAAAGGGACATTTTGGTGCAGGATCTTGAGCTCTTCCCTGCAGATAATATGGGTGGTGTTTGCTCTGGACCCTCCTCTGAAAAGATCCAGGACCCTCAAATAAACCCCTCCTGCCCCCAAGAGCCACCAGGGCCTGAGTCTGCTCTTAGCTGTGGTCTCTGAGGGACTGAGGGAGCATTTCTTTGACAGGACTTCATGATTCTTTATTTTGCCAATAGTCACAGGTTCTGACTTATGCTACCTATGGCAGCTAGCTCACTCTTTCGCCCTAGTGCTTGGTGACACACTTCTCCTCTTTAATTTATGATCTTTTTCCATCTGTAGCATACCTCCTACTTGTTTTTTTTTTTTTTTACTTTTCAGACCTATAAACATGACAGTGAACTGCAGAAGTTCCCAGAGTTAACAGCTGTATTTCCTTCTTCAGAATGAAAGTAATGAGGACTGGTTATCGATTTTTCTTTTTGTACGGAGTAGATTAAATTTATCTGTGAGACCACACGAACATAATAATGCCACATTAGTAATTAAGTCACAGTTCCTGGTAACTTCCATCCTTCCACACCCTACTGCTTTCTCAGGGTCGCTTTAAGACTTGGGTGGAAAAATAACACTTCTCAAAAGTGAAGTCTAGCCCAGAGCTAGGAAACCCTGGTCTCAAATGACAGAGTTTGCCGTAAGTGGGCTTCTTGGCCACTTCAGAGTCTTTCTTTACGGTTCTCACTGTGGTCGTGGAGAAAGGGCTGAGAGGGGGAGGGCAGGAAAGAGGGAGGAACAACGCTGGGGGTGCGCGCTAGGCTGGAAAAGTTGGGAAAAGTGATCCTTTAATTAAGATGAGTGTTCTTTTGTACCTGTACTGTATCTTTTTGATGTGTCGAGGTAGAGAGGATATGAGCAAAGAAGAAACAATGAGGGTTTGCTACTGTATGAATTCCTTCTACTAACACTTAATCCTGTACTTATTGGGGCCTTGGGTGGAAAGTTGATAATTTCGGTGAGTCCTGAAAGAAAAGCAGTGGCTTGAATTCCTGCCACCATCCTCTTGATAATGAACAGGCCTAATGAATGCGGGTAAGTGGTAGGAATCTGTGACCAGCTGCACTGGGGCAGGTAATACAGCTCAGATTTAATTGGGAGCAGGTATTGGAAGGCTGTATTGCTTTAATTGGTGAGGGGTTTTCTAAATGGAAAGGACAAAGTATAATGGACAAATTGTGCAGTACAATAGCACATAAGCTGGGATTGTATGCATTCGTTAATCTGCTGAGGAATGAGGCAATTCTAAACAATTTTCTCAGTGAAACCAACTCCAGAGAGCCTGTCCCTTTTGTTCTCCCTTGGGAAAATGTAAGATTGAAACAGAAAATACCTTTACCGAGGCAATCATTTGCCACGTGTAGAAAGCGGATACAGCTGTAAACTATGAAAAAGGGATCTTTGTAGCACAATAAAGGATGGAAAAAGAGATAAAGGTTGGGATAAGAGTGGGCCTGTCGCTGCATCTAAAGGAGGAATAAAGTGATGGCATTTACAGTGACAGACGAGACTCCAAAGAGAACGCTGGACAGTTTAGAGAGGGAAATTTGATATTTAAAAGAGAGGGCTGTGATAATGAAAAGTAGCCTTGCATTAAGCTGTTACGCATATCATTAATGATGGAAGGAAGCTGGTGCCTTTGAAAAGTTAATGATTTCCATAAAACTATTCCTGAAATCTTACACTTTGAGAAGTCTACACAAGCATAAACCTAGCCTCACAGTTCATATTTCCGATTTCTGCTACCGCTGAAAAATGTAAAGCAGTACAATCAGAATTATAGTCCCATAATTGTGTGGTACTGTCCATGGAAGATCGCACAAGTCCTGTGCGGCTACGCAAAGGACTGGCCAGAAGCAGCCAGGGAAAGGTTACTATACAGGCTTTCTTGTTGATAAGTGGATATAAAATGAGCCCATGGGACATTCGTTTTCAAGCACGTGCTATGTTGCCTTGTTTTCCTTTGATAATTTATATTTGACAACATCTGAGAGCATATCTATGGAATGGCATTTATGAGGAAATAAACTGCTTCCAGATTTGTGGTTCAGTGACCAGCTCTGATGAGACCATTTAACCGTATTTTCAAGTGGTTTAAACTTAATGGTTTAAGAGCAATTGTACTTGAGTTCTTTTAAAGGGCCTCTTGCACTTGTATATTTCATTACAGGTGGGAAAACTGGAAAGATTGAATGTCCTTCGGAATCCACGGAGCTTTGGCAGTGAGAGAAGAAAAACAAAACAGAGCATAGTGGGAGTGATAACCAGACTTTCCCAAAATCCCCAGGTGGGTTTCATGTACTGCCTAATGTGATGAGCGAGACTGATTCAGCTTTCCACACTAGCAGCAAAGGCCGAATTATCTTACCTCAGCTATTGTTCCCTGCTAGAACCAAATCTACAAAGCCATAGTTTATATGAAGAACTCTTTGGAAGAACTATTGCCATCCACACATCTAGATCTCACATATTGGGCAGAATCTACTTTGGCTTCGATCTCCTAAAATACAGACTATGATGAATAAAGCCCTTGGTGTGAATCATACTAGGTTTTCTTTTCTGTTGGTATCATTAATCTACAATTGCATGTGCAATATTATGGTTATTAAACTACCCCCTTTATCAGGTCCCCCCCACCAACCCCATTACAGTCACTGTCCATCAGCATAGTGAGATGCTATAGAGTCACTACTTGTCTTCTCTGGGTTGTACAGCCCTCCCCGTGCCCCCCCAACATTACATCTGCTAATCATAATGCCCCTTTTTTTTTCTTATCCCTCCCTTCCCCCATTTTCCCCAGTCCCTTTCCCTTTGGTAACTATTAGTCCATTCTTGGGTTCTGTGAGTCTGCTGCTGTTTTGTTCTTTCAGTTTTTTTTTCTTTGCTCTTATGCTCCACATATGAGTGAAATCATTTGATACTTGTCTTTTTCCTCTTGGCTTATTTCACTGAGCATAATTCCCTCTAGCTCCATCCATGCTGTTGCAAATGGTAGGATTTGTTTTCTTCTTATGGATGAATAATATTCCATTGTGTATATGTACCACATCTTCCTTATCCATTCATCTACTGATGGACACTTAGGTTGCTTCCATTTCTTGGCTATTGTAAATAGTGCTGCAATAAACATAGGGGTGCATATGTCTTTTTCAAACAATACTGTTGCATTCTTAGGGTAAATTCTTGGAGTGGGATTCCTGGGTCAAATGATATTTCTATTTTGAGTTTTTTGAGGAACCTCCATACTGCTTCCCACAATGGTTGAACTAATTTGCAATCCCACCAGCAGTGTAGGAGCGTTGCCTTTTTTCCACATCCTTGCCAACATTTGTTGTTGTTTGTGTTTTGGATGTTGGCCATCCTCACTGGTGTGAGGTGATATCTCATTGTGGTTTTAATCTGCATTTCTCTGATGATTAGTGATGTGGAGCATCTTTTCATGTGCCTGTTGACCATCTGGGTTTCTTCCTTGGAGAAGTGTCTATTCATGCCCTCTGCCCATTTCTTAATTGGATTATGTACTTTATGTTTGTTGAGGTGTGTGAGTTCCTTATATATTTTGGATGTCAACTCCTTATCAGATACGTCATTTATGAATATATTCCCCAAACTGTAGGATGTCTTTTTGTTCTACTGATGGTGTCCTTTGCTGTACAGAAGCTTTTCAGCTTGATATAGTCCCACTTGTTCATTTTTGCTTTTGTTTCCCTTGCTCAGGGAGATATGTTCATAAAGAAGTCGCTCATGTTTATGTCAAAGAAATTTTTGCCTATGCTTTTTTCTAAGTTTTATGGTTTCATGACTTACATTCAGGTCTTTGATCCATTTTGAGTTTACTTTTGTGTGTGTGGTTAGACAGTAGTCCAGTTTCATTCTCTTATATGTAGCTGTCCAGTTTTGCAAACAACAGCTGCTGAAGAGGCTGTCATCTCCCCATTGTATATCCAAGGTTCCTTCATCATATATTAATTGACCGTATATGTTTGGGTTAATGTCTGGATTTTCTATTCTGTTCCACTGGTCTGTGGGTCTGTTCTTGTGCCAATACCAAATTGTCTTAATTACTGTGGCTTTGTAGTAGAGCTTGAAGTCAGGGAGCATAATTCCCCCTGTTTTATTCCTCCTTCTCAGGATTGTTTTGGCTATTGAGGGTCTTTTGTGGCTCCGTATGAATTTTAGAAACTATTTGTTCCAGTTCATTGAAGAATGCTATTGGTATTTTGATAGGGATGGCGTTGAATCTGTAAATTGCTTTAGGTAGTATAGCCATTTTGACAATATTTATTCTTCCTAGCCAAGAACATGGGATGACTTTCCATTTGTTAGTGTCCTCTTTAATTTCTCTTAGGAGTGTCTTGTAGTTTTCAGGGTATAGGCCTTCACTTCCTTCATTAGGTTTATTTCTAGGTATTTTATTCTTTTGGATGCAATTGTGAATGGAATTGTTTTCCTGATTTCTCTATTAGCTCATCATTACTATATAGGAAAGCAACATATTTCTGTGTGTTAATTTTGTATCCTGCAACTTTGCTGAATTCACATATTAGTTCTAGTAGTTTTTAGTGGAGTCTTTAAGGTTTTTATGTACAATATCATGTCATCTGCAAACAGTGACAATTTGGCTTTTTCTTTACCAATCTGGATGCCTTGTATGTCTTTGTTTTGTCTAATAGCCGTGGGCAGGACCTCCAGTACTATGTTGAATAACAGTGGAGAGAGTGGGCATCCCTGTCTTGCTCCCGATCTTAGATGGAAAGCTTTCAGCTTCTCGTTGTTAAGTATGATGTTAACTGTGGGTTTGTCATATATGGCCTTTATGATGTTGAGGTACTTGCCCTCTATACCCATTTTGTTGAGAGTTTTTATCATGAATGGATGTTGAGTTTTGTCAAAAGCTTTTTCAGCATCTATGGAGATGATCATGTGGTTTTTGTTCTTCTTTTTGTTGAGTGGTGGATGACGTGAATGGATTTTCGAATGTTGTACCATCCTTGCATCCCTGGGATGAATCCCAGTTGATCATGGTGTATGATCCTCTTGATGTATTTTTGAATTTGGTTTGCTAATATTTTGTTGAGTATTTTTGCATGTACATTCATCAGGGATATTGGCCTGTAATTTTCTTTTTTGGTGAGGTCTTTGCCAGGTTTTCGTGTTAGAGTGATGCTGGCTTCATAGAATGAGTTTGAAAGTATTCCCTCCTCTTCTATTTTTTGGACAACTTTAAGGAGAATGGGTATTATTTCTTCTCTATATGTCTGGTAAAATTCAGAGGTGAATCCAACAGGTCCAAGGGTTTTGTTCTTGGGTAGTTTTTTGATTACTGATTCAATTTCATTGTGGGTGATTGGTCTGTTCAGGTTTTCTGTTTCTTGCTTGGTCAATCTTGGAAGGTTGTATTTTTCTAGGAAGTTTTCCATTTCTTCTAGGTTTTCCAGCTTGTTAACATATAGATTTTCATAGTATTCTCATAACTCTTTGTATTTCTGTGGGGTCAGTCGTTATTTTTCCTTTCTCATTTCTGATTCTGTTTATGTTTGTAGATTCTCTTTTTCTCTTAATAAGTCTCGCTGGGGGTTTATCTATTTTGTTTATTTTTTCGAAGAACCAGCTCTTGGTTTCATTGATTTTTTTCTATTGTTTTATTCTTCTCAATTTTATTTATTTCTTCTCTGATCTTTATTATGTCCCTCCTTCTGGTGACTTTGGGTCTCATTTGTTCTTCTTTATCCAATTTCAATAATTGTGTCTTTAGACTATTCATTTGGGAATGTTCTTCCTTCTTTAAATAGGCCTGGATTGCAATATACTTTCCTCTTAGAACTGCCTTTGCTGTGTCACACAGAAGTTGCGGCTTGGTGTTATTGTTGTCATTGGTCTTCATATATTGCTTGATCACTATTTTAATTTGGTCATTTATTCATTGATTATTTAGGAGCATGCTGTTATGTCTCCATGTATTTGTGAGCGTTTTTGATTTCTTTGCACAATTTATTTCTAGCTTTATACCTTTGTGATCTGAGAAGTTGTTTGGTATAATTTCAATATTTTTGAATTTACTGAGGTTCTTTTTGTGGCCTAGTATGTGGTCTATTCTGGAAAATGTTCCATGTACACTTGAGAAGAATGTGTATCCTGCTGCTTTGGGGTGTAGAGTTCTGTGGATAACTGTTAGGTCCATCTGTTCTAGTGTGTTGTTCAGTGCCTCTGTGTCTTTACTTATTTTCTGTCTTGTTGATCTGTCCTTTGGAGTGAGTGGTGTGTTGAAGTCTCCAAAAATGAATGCATTGCTTTCTATTTCCTCCTTTAATTCTGTTCGTATTTGTTTCTTATATGCCGGCACTCCTGTGTTGGGTGCATATACATTTAAAATGGTTATATCCTGTTGTTGGACTGACCCCTTTATCATTATGTAATGTCCTTCTTTAACTCTTGCCACTTTCTTTGTTTTGAAGTCTATTTTGTCTGATACAAGTACTGCAACACCTGCTTTTTTCTCCTTGCTGTTTGTATGAAACAACTTTTTCCATCCCTTCACCTTTAGTCAGAGTATATCTTTGGGTATGAGGTGAGTCTCTTGTAAGCAGCATATAGATGGGTCTTGCTGTTTTATCCATTCTATTACTCTATGTCTTTTGATTGGTGCATTCAGTCCATTTACATTAGGGTGATTATTGCCCTTGCTAGCTTTAGATTCTTGGTTACCAAAGGTTTAAGGGTAAGTTCTTTACTATCTAACTGTTTAACTTAACTTTCTTGTTAATTTATTATAAACACAGTCTGATGATTCTTTATTTCTTGCCCTTCTTATTCTTCCTCCTCCATTCTTTATATACTAGGTGTTTTATTCTGTACTCTTTTATGTTTCTTTTCTTTTTCTGGATAGTTGATTTTACTTTTTGCTTTTAGTTAGTATTGAGATGGTGTGCTTTCTTTGCTATGATTTTATTTTGTCTGGTGATATATTTTTAGCCTTAGGAGTGCTTCCATCTAGAGCAGTCCCTTTAAGATATCCTGTAGAGGTGGTTTATGGGAGGCAAACTCCCTCAGCTTTTGCTTGTCTCAGAATTGTTTAATCCCTCCCTCCAATTTAAATGATAATCATGCTGGATACAATATTCTCGGTTCAAGGCCCTTCTGTTTCATTATGTTAAATATGTCATGGCGTTCTATTCTGGTCTGTAAGGTTTCTGTTGAGAAGTCTGATGGTAGTCTGATTGGTTTTCCTTTGTAGGTGATCTTTTTTCTCTGTCTAGCTGCCTTTAATACTCTGCCCTTATCTTTGATCTTTGCCATTTTAATTATTATGTGTCTTGGTGTTGTCTTCCTTGGGTCCCTTGTGTTGGGGGGATCTGTGGGCTTCCATGGTCTGAGAAACTATTACCTTCCCCAGCTTGGGGAAGCTTTCAGCAATTATTTCTTCAAAGACACTTTCTTTCCCTTTTTCTCTCTCTTCTTCTTCTGGTACTCCTGTAATGTGAATATTGTTCCATTTGGATTCTCTTAATATTCTTTCATTCCTAGAGATCCTTTTATCTCTCTCTTCCTCAGCTTCTCTGTATTCTTCTTCTCTGATTTCTATTCCATTAATAGTCTCTTGCACCTTGTCCAGTCTGCTCCTAAGCCCATCCATTGTTTGTCTGATTTCTGCATTGTCTTTCCTCACTTCCTCCCTTAGCTCTAGCATCTTTCTCTGTAGTTCCATCAGCATGGTTATGGCTTTTATTCTGAACTCTTTTTCAGGAAGATTGTATAAGTCTATCTCATCATGCTCCTTTTCTGGGGTTGTCTGGCTAATCTTTGTCTTTACCATATTCCTCTGTCTTTTCATGGCAGTAGAAGTGGTCGCTGGTAGGCGCCGCATGTATCAGCTGTGAGAACAAAGTCCCTTCCTCCTTGTTGTTCTCCTTGCCCTTCTCAGGGGTCTTAGCTGTTTTCCAGCACACCGGAGGGCAGTCTCTGGTATAATCCCCTAAACTTCCTGTGTGTGGGCCGCCTCAGCTTAGCCTATAGTACTGCGGGGGTTTGCAGTCTCGTTGGGTGGGTTCTGGTCCCCTTGGTGCCTTCCGAACCTGTTTCTGCAGCTCTTCCTTCTTAGCTGTGCACCAGCCGGGAAGTGATTCTGTGAGATTGCTGTGGGCAGGGCCACTCCTCCACTGTTCCACAGCAGCAGTGGCTCCGCCAGACCCTTTGCATCTCTGGCCAGGTTGGGGGGAACGAATGGCAGGCTGCTCATCTCTCTGGGAAGCCTTGGCATGGCTGCTTTGTCTGGCCACCGGCCAGGGTGTCCGAAATTCCCCAAGACTCCCAGCCCGCTGGGCTGAGTACGCTGGGATGACTTCGTTTCGCTGTTGGGGCCTTGTCTCTTTAAGACTTTTTAAAAAAGTGCACGCTTTTCTTTTGTCCCAGGTAGCCGGCTCAGGGGACCTGCTTGCGGTCTCTGTCTCAGATCCTGCACTTCTGTTTCTCTAATCTCCGATACCCCATGCGATGTGTATCAGTGGTCCCGGTTCAGATCATCAGGGCTGGTTATTTAGCCAGCCTGTGCTTCCACTCCCTCCCCACTCTGATTTTTTTCTTCCACTGGAGCTCTGGGGTGGGGGAGTGCTCGGGTCCCGCCGGGTCGCGGCTTTGTATCTTACCCGCTTCATGAGGTGCTGAGTTCTCGCAGATGTAACTCTGGCTGTTGTACTGTATCTTCTGGTCTCTCTTTCAGGAATAGTTGTATTTGTTGTATTTTCAGAAATATATATGTTTTGGGAGGAGATTTCTGCTGCCCTGCTCATGCCACCATCTTCCCAGGAGTCCCATGAATCATATTAGTTTTAAAAGTAAAGAATGAATCCTTTCCTGGTCAGTGGTGTGTTTTGGAGAAATCCTGCTTGAAACTCAGTAAGAGATGCCATGAACTGTAAGATAAAACTGAAAAATAGTCACATCGAAACATGTTCACAAAAAAGAGTCAAGCACATTTAGCTTGCTGAACCTGATTAAAAAGATGTTTGTAATCAAGGCAACTCAGATTTATTACTGGGCCTCTACAATAAAAATATTAGTCCATCGAATTCCTTGGAAGGATGGGAGTAAGAGAATAAACAGAGTTCCAAGTAACTATTTTAAGAATTTTGACATGTGGAGCATCCCAGGACTCATCTACATTGAAAAGGCTCCCATGTTTTTGATTGCATGTGTGTGCACACACACGCAGTTCAAGTATAGTTAAAGTTGGTGAAATGTGACCACGTTATATTCAAGTGTGATGAAAACTCAGAAAAAAAATATAATTATAACAGGTCCACCCCACAGAGCTCCAGAATTAAACTGAAGTATACTTCTGTTTTCTGTTTACCCACAGGCCCATTTCTCCTACCAAAAGAATAGGGAAAGAATATACCCTTCAATACAAATTCTATACAAACTGTATCTAAAAACCATTCAGCATTGGCAATATCGACTTATACAAAATCTCACTATCCCAAGAGTCATTTACACTGGGCATGTGAATCCTGATACTGTTGCACAGGCACACACACACACACACACACACACAAACACATAGACATGTATTTACTGAAAGCGTACAATGAATTATTTAATTCAGCTAGTTGATGTGTTCTTACCAACAAGGAAATTCAGCAACTGAAGCTTTTTTTTACAACATTCAATTAGAGGTTTAGCAACCGTAACTATCCACAAAATAGAAATTTCAATTATATTTGGTAAGGGAAAATCATACAGATGTAATTATACCTTTTTCTACTATTGTACTATCCAAAGGTATTTGATTATAAATGTGGAGAATCAAAATAGATAGAACCTGGGAGTTCCATGAGATGGAATCCTACATGTACCGATAATATCTCCCCAGACGTTGACATCTGTACCTCTTCATCATCCTTTAATCTGAACCTTTGACAATTTTAATGACCACAAAATAAGCTCCTACTTCCGTTGTGTAAGGATAAATATCCAGTGTACGACATTTAGGTTTAAATTTGATGTTCAATGTTTATCACTTATGCTATCCATCTATACAGAGAGACAGAGCTGCATACACACAGGCATACACACACACAGTTAAAATAAATATTAAATGTTATATGATATCATAAGACACTAAATAGAAAAATATTACATGAAATTTTCAAGTAGTTTTAGCACATGGAGAAAAAAGGTCCTATTTTAGGAGGCATATTATCACTTTTACTGAGAATAAGGGATAAAAGCATGTAGGAGTCTCACTGAAGATTTTTGCCTTTCTAAACATACCTTTACAAAGGTATGCATGGCCCATAAATTAAATCATAAAATAACAATATTAAATATTATCATTATTGGTGCATTTAGCTAGGCTATATCTAGATACAGAGAAATATATTACTTTAAATAATGCCTATGTGTCTATCTGATAAATTTTAAAAATTAATTGTATTCATTCATCACCATTAGACAAAGCCTCTGAAATCTCACAAAGCAAATATTTATTCACTGTTCTGTTTTGACATTATTTAACTATGTCTGAAATATATACAAATCTTTTGTGAGATATAATTAATCAATTAAATAAAAAGCCTTCAAAAGGGAAATGCCCTGCAACTATTTGGAATAGAAATTGAAACCTGGAAGTGAAGAGAAAGTGAGAAAAAACACTAGAGCATCTTTTAGTTAAAAAAAAAAATGTGGAGAGTTGCAAACGAGACCTCCTGCATAACATTAGGATTGTAGAAGTTCTGTCCACTTCCTTTAAAAGGCAAAGAAAATATCGACTCCACCATCCCATACCAGAAGAATAAAACTTTCACTTTCCAAAGCTCTGGTATGGAAAAGTTTCTATAAGAAATAGAGACACTAAATCTATGCTATACTCAGTTTTTGGAGCTGGAATCCATATTAACTGGGGATACTTTTTATAGGGACATTTCAAGCTGTATCTCTCAAGAGATCCAGCAGAAGTGAAGACCGATGTGTCTATAAGATAGTTCTATAATACAGGGCACCCAGTTCACCTATGGAAAAATAATGCTCTAAGGATGCATTCATGATTTAAAGACAGAAACCATATACAGAAATGTACCAACCAGCAGACTCAACAAATAAAGTTGCTGTACTCAAATATAAAAATTATTATAATATTCTAAAAATGAGCATAAAATCATATTTAAAGTCATTACAGACTACAAAGCCACATTAATAAAAACTATATTAATAAAAAAATAATAGTATTGACAGTATGGGAGAACATATTCAGAAATGACATACCCGATAAAGGGTTGACATCCAAAATATACAGAGGGCTCACACAGCTCAACAAACAAACAAACAAACAAACAATCCAATTAAAAAATGGGCAAAGGATCTGAACAGACACTTCTCCAAAGAAGAAATTCAGATGGCTAACAGGCACATGAAAAGATGCTCCACATCGTTAATCATCAGAAAAATGGAAATTAAAACCACAATGAGATACCACCTCACACCAGTAAGGATGGCCACCATCCAAAAGACAAACAACAAATGTTGGCGAGGATGTGGAGCAAGGGGGAGCCCTCCTTCCTACACTGCTGGTGGGAATGTAAATTAGTGCGGCCACTGTGGAAAGCCGTATGGAAGTTTCTCAAAAAACTTAAAGTATAAATACTATATGACCCAGTAATTCCTCTTCTGGAAGTTTACCTGAAGAAGAAAAAACACTAATACAAAAAGATATATGCACTCCTATGTTTACTGCAGCATTGTTCACAATAGCCAAGATACGGAAGCAACCTAAGTGTCCATTGATAGATGGCTGGATAAAGAAGATGTGGTGCATATACACAATGGAATATTGCTCGGTCATAAAAAAGAATGAAAATCTTGCCATTTGCAATAGCATGGGTGGACCTAGAGGGTATTATGCTAAGTGAAATAAGAGAAAGACAAATACCATATGACTGCACTTATATGCGGAATCTAAGAAACAAAACAAATGAACAAATAGAAATAGACTAATAAACACAGAAAATAGACCCAGTGGTGACCACAGCAGAGTGGAGTAGGGGGATGGGTGCAATAGGTGAAGGAGGAAAGGCACAAACTTGTAATTATAAAATAAATTAGTCACAGGGATAAAAGTACAGTATAGAAATATAGTCAATAATATTATAATATCTTTGTATGCTGACAGATTGTAACTACACTTATAATGGTTAGCGTTTAGTAACGTAAATAATTGTCAAATCACTGTTGTACACCTGAAACCAATATAATATTGCATATCAAGTATATTTCAATAAAAAACCATTAGAGAAATAAAAATTGGAATGAAAGAATAACAGTTTTTGGGGGGTGGAGATCATAATTTTGAAGGAACCACATGAAATCACACCATTATGATACCTGAGCTCAATTAAATGAACAGAGAAAGAATACTTACATCTTTAGTTTCAAGAAATGTCCATCATATATGTATTCATAGAAAGACAAACTAATGAACTTGTTATGTTTCCATAGCTGTTGAAATTTAAAAGAATTGCAAATTATAAACAATAGTTAATCACTAAAAACAGCCAGTAATGAAGAAAGGAAATAAGAAGTGGCTGTGAAATACTGAACTTGATATGGACATGCTGTCTCTCTCCTAGATGCCTCAGATAACAAGGGAATAAGGAAAAGTTTTCTAGATGTTGAAAGGGAATTCTTGGATGAATGATGTCAGCAAAAAGGCTGACTGGCAAGCTCCATGCTTTTGCTCTTCAAAGACACAACACAAAAAACACCAGAAACTGTGTAAACAAATTATGTAGGAGCTCTGGAACACAGTCAAAGGTTTACAACATCAAGTAAATGCTCAATCACAAAAAAACCATATTCAAAATGTTAAAGTTTTGTGGTGTTTTTACTCTGCATTGTCACTCTCCTTCCCAGCACACAGCAGTCTTGATATTCAGCAATAAAAGCCTGGTTACCAATTCCTCTTGAAGTGGAGGGAGTAGAGCAGACCTTTATTTACAAATCACTGTGCGTATTCATTCTAACCTGTTGGGTGAGGCAGGTGGTACATGGAGAAGTAACTTGCTCATTTCTGTCTCATATAACTGGAATATAGGTAGGAAAGCAACCAGCTCTGCTCATAAAAACTACAACAAAGGGACAGACCCTCAGGGCAAGAGATTCTGGGTGGAGATCTAAATAGACCATCTAAAGCCCTGAGACAAAACTTGGGTGAGACTCTGGGAAATTAGGATATTCAAAAGCACTTGTATATAGTAGAATTTAGAAAATCATGTGCATGCCGGGGCAAGACATAGTCAACAGTCCTAAAAAGACCTTAAAGCTTTCACCTCAGCTGATCTCTAAGCTCACAGCAAGACTAATTGGTGAGGAAATACTCCCAATAGAGCTAGTCTGTAAAGACCAAGAGAAGTGGTTGTCCTTTCTCCTTTTTTGGCATTTTTGTTTTTGTTTGTATCTTTCAGTTCCTAGCATTCAAAGAAGCTCCTGCGAAAATCTTTGCTGAACACAAACCCAAGGAACAGAGACAGTGAATACTTACACCAAGGAATGGTCTTTGAAAAAATAGTTTGGAAAAGATCCAAAACAAATGGACTACAGCAATCTTCAATCTTCAATAATAACAACAAACAAACAAACAAAAATCAGAAAACCCCAAGGAAAAGAGAGACTTGAGTTAAAACACTGTAAAAGTCAGATACCAGTTTTCACCAAAAAAATCACAAATCTATATTCACAAAGAAACTGTTTTGGTTGATTCAGATGAACAAAATAATTGACAGAAATTGTCCCTGAGATAACCCAGATATAGGACTTACTAAACAAAGAGTTTTAATTTACTGTCTTAAATAAGGGAAAACATGGACAAAGAACTAAAAGTAATCCAAAAGTAGTTCCTATGTGATAATATATGAATAAATGGAGAATATCAACAGAAACTATAAAAAGAACCACACAGCAATTCTGGATCTGAAAAGTATGCTAACTGGAATGAAAACTTCACTAGAAGGGTTCAACAGCAGCTTTGCAGAAGATTCAGTAAACTTGCCAACAGGACAATTGAGGTTTTTTTGTTGTTTTTTTAATATAATTTATTTTGGTATCATTAATCTACAATTACATGTGCAATATTATGGTTATTAAACTACCCCTTCATCAGGTCCCCCCCACCAACCCCGTTACAGTCACTGTCCATCAGCATAGTGAGATGCTATAGAATCATTACTTGTCTTCTCTGAGTTGTACAGCCCTCCCCGTGTCCCCCCAACATTACATCTGCTAATCGTAAGCCCCTTTTCCCCTCTTATCCCTCCCTTCACACCCATCTTCCCCAGTCCCTTTCCCTTTGGTAACTATTAGTCCGTTCTTGGGTTCTGTGAGTCTGCTGCTGTTTTGTTCCTTCAGTTTTTTTTTCTTTGTTCTTATGCTCCACATATGAGTGAAATCATTTGATACTTGTCTTTGTCGGCTTGGCTTATTTCACTGAGCATAATACCCTCTAGCTCCATAAGAAGAAAATAAGTCCTACCATTTGAAACAATTGAGGTTTTAAAGTCTGAGGTGCACAAAAGAAAAAAGAATGAACAAAGTTAACAAAGCATAAGAGAATCGTGGGACTCATCAAGCTGACTAACATACACAAAATGGAATACCAGAAGGAGAGAGGAAGAAAGACAAAGAAAGATATTTGAAAAAAAATATGGCCAAATTCTTCTCAAATAGGAAGAAATACATGAATCTATAGACTAAGTCAATAAATCTAAGTAGAACAAACCCAAAGAGACCCTAACTGAGACACATTAGATTCAAACTGTTGAAAGCCACAATACAGAATCTTAAACACAGAAATGTAGAAGTGATTTAACACATATAAAGATCCTCAGTATGACTGTCAGCTAATTTCTCATAAGAAACCTGAAGGCAACCAGGCAGTGGGAGCTGTGGTAGCTACACAATTATCAGGCAGAATAGACATTAAATCAAAAACTGTTATAACAGATAAAGAAGGAAACATAACATATATAATGACAAAAAGGTCAATTCACTAAGAAAATATAACAACTATAAGCATGTATGCACCAAAAGTCTTAGCCATAATATATGTGATTCAACACTGACAGATTTTAAGGGAGAGACAGACAATTCTATAATAGGTTGAGACTTAAATACTCCCAATTTCAATAATGGATAGAATAATGACACAAAAAAGTGAGTAAGCAATGAGAGCCGAAAATGTTATAAACCAATTAGATCTAATAGACACAGTAATTCCACCCAACAGCAAAATACAGTTTTCTTAAGTGCATATAAAATGTTCTTCAGTAAAAAACATATTAGGTAACAGTCTTAATAAATTTTAAAATAATGAAGTCACACAAAGTATCATTTCTGATCACAATAAATGAATCTAGAAATCAATAAAAGAAAGAAAACTGAAAAAAATCACATGTGGAAATTAAACACCTTTAAACAACCAAGAAAACAATAAGGGAAATTAGAAAATAGTTTGAGGAAAACAAAACACAAAATACAAAACCATATGGGATGCAGCAAAAGCAGTGGTGTGAGGGAAATTCATAACAGCAAATGCATAAATTAAAAAATAAAAAAATATCAAATCAATGACTATACCTTAAGGAAGGAGAAAATAATAGAATGAAGGAAAACACACTGGACAATCTCTACTGATGCAGAAAATTATTTGACAAAACTTAACACCTTTTTCTTCATAAAAAACACTCAGCAAACTAGGAATAGAAGGAAAAATTCATAACATGATAAGGGCTATTTATAAAAAACTACAGCTAACATCATATTCAGTTGTGAAAGACAAAAAAAATTCCTGAGCCAGAAATAAGAGAAGGATGCCTGCCTTTACCAACTCTATTCAACATACTATTGAAAGTTCTAGTCAGAGCAATAGGAAAGGGAAAGAAATAAAAGTAATCCTTATTTGAAAGGAAAAATTAGTTATCCCTGTTCACAGATGACATGACCTTATATGTAGAAAATAACAAAGATTTCACCAAAAATTTGTTGGAACTTAATAAACAAATTCAGCCACATTGCAGGATAAAAAAACCAGCACACAAAAATAAGTTGTGTTTCTATACACTAAAAACAAGCAATCTGAAAAGAAATTAAGAAAACAATTTCATTTATAATAGCAAAAAATCAATAACATACTTAGAAATAAATTTAAACATGGAAGCAAGAAAAATTTAAACATAAAATCTACAAAACATTGATGAAAGATTAGACACAATAAATGGAAAGACATCTCATGTTCATGGATTATAAGACAATATTGTTAAGGTGACAACACTATCCAAAGAGATCTACAGATTCAATGAAATCTCTGTTAAAATTCCAATAGTATTGTTTTTTAGAAATAGAAAAAGCCATAGAATCTCAAGGGATCTCAAATAGGCAAAACAATCTTGAAACAGAACAAAATTGGAGGACTGACACTTCCAAATTTCAAAACCCACTACAAAGTTAAAGTTAGTAAAACAATGTAGTACTGGCATGAGGACAGACAAAGAGACAATGGAATAAAATGGAGATTCCAGAAATAGTGACTTCAACAAGAGTCCTGAGACCATTCAATGGGGAAAGGACATTTTTTTCAACAAATGGTGCTAGTAAAACTGGATCCATATAAAAAAGGATGAAGTTGTACCTATACCTTACATCATATAAAAAAAAACTAAAAAACATCAAATATCTAAACATACACCTAAAACTATTTAAACACACACACACACACACATACACACACACACACACACACACACACACACACAGAGGCAACAAAATATAGAGGCAAAAGTTCATGGCATTGGATTTGTCAATGATTTCTTAAATATGATACCAAGGCAACAAAAGGAAAGAAATAAATTGGACTTTATTAAAATTTAAAATGTGCATCAAAGGACACTATCAAGTGAGTGGAGAGACAACTCACACCCGGGAGAAGATATTTTCAAGTCATGTGTCTGATACCCAGAAAACATAAGTAACCTCTAAAACTCAACAAGGAAAAAAACAAATGGATAAAGAACTTGAATAGGTATTTCTCCAAAAAAGATACAGAAATAAGCAGAAAGTATATGAAAAGGTGCACAGTATCATTAATCACTAGCAGATACAAATCAAAATGAGGTACACTTTTACACCCATTAGGGTGGCTATTAAAAAAAAAAGTAACAATTGCTGGAGAAAATGTGAAGAAATTAGAACCCTTATGCAATGCTGATGCTGATGTAAAATGGTGCAGCTGCTGTGAAAAACAGGAAGGTGGTTCCTCAGAAAGTGAAACTTTGATATTTCATAGTATCTAGCACTCTGCCTTTCTAGATCTGTGCCCCAAATAACTGAAAGCAGGAACTTGTTCAACAGAAATGTGTACAACATGTTCACAGCAGCCTTATTCACTCTTATTCACAATAGCCAAAGGTACAAACAACCCAAATGTCAATTAATGGATGGATGGATAAACAAACTGTACTATGCACATTATTCAGTATTAAAAAGAAATGAAACATGCTACATATGGGTGAACCTTGAAAAGATTATGCTAAGTGAAATAAGTCAGATACAAAAGACCAGATATAGCATAACTACACTTATATAGGTTCCTAGCATAGGCAGACTAATAGTGAGAGAAAGTAATAGGGTGACGGGAGCAATACATAGCTTTTGTTGAATGGGTACATAGTTTCCATTCTGGAAATGGGTAGTGCTGATAATCGCACGACATTGTGAATGTACATAATGCCACTGAATACACACTTAAAAATGGTTAAAAAGTAAATTTTGTGTTAGGTATATTTTACCACACACACACACAAATAAACCCTTCTTGCTCTTCAGCGATATAATGTTAAGCCACAAAAAAGCCTGTTTCTGACAATGTCCAAAATTCTAGTGTTAACAATTAAAGTCCAGCATTTCTTTCCATAAGCCAGAAATGGCCTTAACAGCTAGTAAAAGGAATAGTCACTTATACGTAGTGTTTAAGTGCACTGAATGGTTCTAGATACTAGAGGAAAGGTGATTTTATTGAACATGTATTTATTCAAAGTTGTTTTAATATCTGAAAATAATGACTCAGCCCACAAGCATCACAAAAAAAGCAGACAAATCATTTGACGAAACACACATTTATGAAAAAACTATCCCAGCAAGCATCGAAGGCAACTTTCTCAGTTTGATAAAAGGCATCATAAAACCTACAGCTATGACTTGCAAGATGGCGGCAAGAGAGGTGAGATGAAGAGCTCCTCCCAAAACCACAAATTTTACAAAGTTATAGTTAATTAATACAACTAACCTTAAAACAGCAACAAGAAAGAAGGCTGAATCACACTGCAAACAGACCTCACGAACAGAGCAGACCTCACAAAACAGGGTAATGTAGGAAAGCCTTAATCTGGTGGGACCTAAGCCCTTCCCCCACCCCAGCTCACCGGCGGGAGGAAGAGAAATGGAGCGGGGGAGGGGGTGGAATCTTGGGACTGCTGGACAACTAGCCCTGGAGATCGGCTTTGTGACCAGAATCCTATAGTGTGTGGTACTCTGGATGTTGGGGAGCTCAGACAGGTGAAGTGCTTGAGAAATTGACATTCCGGCCATTTGTGGAGGAGGGTATCCACACCCAGCTGCTCCATGTCGGAGGAAAGATGGGCCATCTGAGAGGCTTCCTAGCACCTAGAGGGCTGCTGAAGGGGCGGGGTTTGCACGGAGCCTGCTGTGCGGGAGAAGGGAGAGCTGGACAAGGTTGTCTGGGTGGGTGTGCTCTGCCCAGCTGGTTGGGAACTTTGGGGAGCTTCAGGTTCTCTATTCCCCTGGCTGCCTACTCATCTCTGAGGCTCCCCACTGTGACACACAGCCTGCCAAGACTTCCTACTGGACTACAGGCACTTGCTCGCAAACCCACAGTCACTGCACAGGCATCAGGCCTGCCAGAGGGAGGCCCTGCCTACAACAGCTAGAGACACAAAGCACAGAGGTTTACGCGTGTGTGCTAGGTCCACTGGCTCTGACACTGGAGACAGGCACCACAGACGGGAATCAGGAAACAGATCTTTCCTCCCCCCAGGCACCAGCTCCACTCCCCTACAACCCCCAACTTCAATCTAGGGGCTGAGCATCTCCAGAGACTAGAGTTTCTGCACACTAGTGGGCACCACACAGAAATATGAAACAACAGAAGAACGTGGTTCAGACCAAAATCTCACGAACCCCAGAAAGAGGGCGAAATTAAACTGAATTTACCAATCTTCCTGAAAGAGAGTTCAAAATAAAAAGTTGTAAACATGTTTATGGAGGTACAGAAAAATATGCAAGAACTCAGGAACAAATTTAAGTTGTAGATTCAATCATCAAGAAATTCCATATCTGAAATGCAATATACAGTGGAGGGATTTAAAAGCAGATTAGATGTTGTAGAAGAGATGGTAAATGGAATAGAAATTAGAGAAGAGGAATACAAAAAAGCTGAGGCACAGAAAGAAAAAAGCATCTCTAAGAATGAGAGAATATTGAGAGAACTGTGTGACCAATCCAAATGCAACAATATTCGCATTATAGGGGTACCAGAAGAAGAAGAAAGAGAAAAAGGGATAGAAAAGTGTCATTGAGGAGGTAATTGCTAAAAACTTCCCCAATCTGGGGAAGGAGACAGTCTCTCAGGCCATGGAAATGCACAGATCTCCCACCACAAGGGACCCAAGGAAGACAACATCAAGACATATAATAAAATGGCAAATATCAAGGATAAAGACAGACTTTTTAAAAGCAGCTAGAGAGAGAAAAAAGATCACATACAAAGGAAAACCCATCAGGCTATTATCAGACTTCTCAACAGAAACCTTACAGGCAAGAAGGGAGTGGCATGATATATTTAATGCAATGAAGCAGAAGGACCTTAAACCAAGAATACTCTACCATGCAAGGTTATCATTTAAATTTGAAAGAGGGATTAAACAATTTTCAGATAAGCAAAAGCTGAGAGAATTTACCTCCCACAAACCACATCTACAGTGCATTTTGGAGGGACTTCTATGGATGGAAGTACTCCTAAGGCTAAAAAGATGTCACCCAAGGGAAGATAAAGAGTACAGAATATGAATCATAACATACAAAGAATGGAAGAGGAAGAAAAAGGAGGGGGGGAAGAACCTTTAGGTTATGTTTGTAATAGTCTATGAAGTAAGTTAAATTAGACTGTTAGATAGTAAGGGAATTGCCTGTGAACCTTCGGTAACCACGAATCTAAAGCCTGCAATGGCAATAAGTACATACCTATTGATAATAACCCTAAATGTAAATGGTCTGAATGCACCAATCAAAAGACAAAGAGTTACTGAATAGATAAAAATACAAGACCCATCTATATGCTTCCCACAAGAGACTCACATCAAACCCAAAGACATACACAGACTGAAAGTAAAGGGATGGAAAAAGGTATTTCATGCAACTAATAGACAAAAGCAGGAGTTGCAGTACTTGTATCAGACAAAATAGAGTTCAAAACAAAGAAACTCACAAGAAACAAAGACGGACATTACATAATGGTAAAAGGGTCAGTCCAACAAGACGATATAACTATTATAAATATCTATGCACCAAACACAGAATCACCTACATATGTGAAACAAATACTAACAGAATGAGAGGGGGAAATAAATACAATGCACATTTTGGTAGATTTCAACACACCACTCACGCTGAAGGACAGATCAACCAGACAGAAAATAAGTAAAGAGACAGAGGCACTGAACAACATATTAGAACAGATGGACCTAACGGACATCTACAGAACACTCCATCCAAAAGACAGGATATACATTTTTCTCAAGTGAACATGGAACATTTTCAAGAATTGATCATATATTAGGCCACAAAAAAGACCTCAGTAAATTCAAAAAGATTGAAATTGTACCAACTAGCTTCTCAGATCACAAAGGTATGAAACTAGAAATAAATTACACGAAGAAAACGAAAAAGCCCACAAACACATGGAGGCTTCACAACATGCTCCTAAATAATCAATGGATCAATGACCAAATAAAAACAGAGATAAAGCAATATGTGGAGACAAATGACAATAATTCAACACCGCAAAATCTGTGGGATGCAGTGAAGGCCGTGCTAAAAGGGAAATATATTGCATTACAGGCCTACCTCAGGAAAGAAGAACAATTCCAAATGAGCAGTCTAAACTCACAAATAATGAAACTAGGAAAAGAAGAACAAATGAAGCCCAAAGTCAGTAGAAGGAGGGATATAATAAAGATTAAAGCATAAATAAATAAAATTGAGAAGAATAAAACAATAGAATCAATGAAAGCAGGTGCTGGTTCTTCGAGAAAATAAAAAAATAAAATAAACCCTTAGCCAAAAGAGAGTCTACACACATAAACAGAATCAGAAATAAGAAGGGAAAAACACTACGGACATCACAGAAATACAAAGAATTATGAGAGAATACTATGAAAAATTATATGGTAACAAACTGGATAACCTAGAAGAAATGGACAACTTTCTAGAAAAATACAACCTTCCAAGGCTGACCCAGGAAGAAACAGAAAATCTGAATAGACCAATTACCAGCAAAGAAATTGTATTGGTAATCAAAAAACTACGTAAAAACAAAACTCCTGGATGGTATCACTGCTGAATTTTATCAAACATTTAGTGAAGACCTAATACCGATCCTCATTAAAGTTTTCCAAAAAGTAGAAGAGGAGGGAATACTCCCAACCTCATTCCACAAGGACAACATCACTCTAACACCAAAACCAGGCAAAGACACCACAAAAAAAGAAAATTATAGACCAATATCCCTGAAGAACATAGATGTAAACATATTCAACAAAATAATAGCAAACCAAATTCAAAAATACATCAAAAAGATCATCTATCATGATCAAGTGGGATTCATCCCAGGTATGCAAGGATGGTACAACATTAGAAAATCCATCAACATCATCCACTACATCAACGAAAAGGACAAAAACTACATGATCATCTCCATAGATGCTGAAAAAGCATTCTACAAATTCAACATCCATTCATGATAAAACTCTTAACAAAATGGTTATAGAGGGCAAGTACCTCAACACAATAAAGGCCATATATGACAAACCCACAGCCAACATTATACTTAACAGCAAGAAGCTGAAAGCTTTTCCTTTAAGATCGGGAACAAGAGAAGGATGCCCACTCTCCCCACTTTTATTCAACATAGTTCTGGACGTCCTAGCCACAGCAATCAGAAAACACAAGGAAATAAAAGGCATCCAGATTGGCAAGGAAGAACTCAAACTGTCCCTGTTTGCAGATGACATGATATCATACATAAAAAACCCTGAAGAATCCACTTTAAAATTACTAAATCTAATATCTGAATTCAGCAAAGTTGCGGGATAAAAAATTAATACACAGAAATCTGTTGCATTCCTATACACTAACGATGAACTTGCAGAAAGGGAAATCAGGAAAACCGTTCCATTCACAATCGCATCCAAACAAATAAAATACCTAGGAATAAACCTGACCAAGGAAGTGAAAGACCTATACCCTGAAAACTACAATACACTCCTAAGGGAAATTAAAGAGGACACTAATAAATGGAAATTCATAACATGCTCTTGGATAGGAAGAATTAATATTGTTAAAATGGCCATCCTGCCAAAAACAATCTACAGATTCAGTTCAATCCCTATCAAAATACCTACAGCATTATTCAATGAACTACAGAAAATAGTTCCAAAATTCCTGTGGAACCACAAAAGACCCCGAATAGCCATAGTAATCCTGAGAATGAAGAAAAAAGCAGGGGGAATTATGCTCCCTGACTTCAAGCTCTATTACAAAGCTACAGTAATCAAGACAGTTTGGTACTGGCACAAGAACAGACCCATAGACCAATGGAACAGAATAGAGAGCCCAGATATAAACCCAACATATATAGTCAGTTAATATATGATAAAGGAGCCATTGATATACAATGGGGAAATGACAGCCTCTTCAACAGCTGGTGTTGGCAAAACTGGACAGCTACATGTAAGAGAAGGAAAATGGATCACTGTCTAACCCCATATACAAAATTAAACTCAAAATGGATCAAGGACCTGAATGTAAGTCATGAAACCATAAAACTCTTAGAAAAAAGTATAGGGAAAAAGCTCTTGGACATAAACATGAGCAAATTCCTCATGAACATATCCCCCCGGGCAAGGGAAACAAAAGCAAAAATGAAAAAATGGGACTATATCAAACTAAAAAGCTTCTGTACAGCAGCGGATACCATCAGTAGAACAAAAAAAACATTCTACAGTATGGGAGAATATATTCATAAATGACATATCCAATAAGGGGTTGACATCCAAATTATATAAAGAGCTCATGCACCTAAACAAACAAAAAGCAAATAAGCCAATTAAGAAATAGGCAGAGGAGTTGAACAGACACTTCTCCAAGAAGAAATTCAGATAGCCAACAGGCACATGATAAGATGCTCCATATCACTAATCATAAAAGAAATGCAAATTAAAACCTCAATGAGGTATCACCTCACACCAGTTTGGATGGCCGCCATCCAAAAGACAAACAACAACAAATGTTGGTGAGGATGTGGAGAAAGGGGAATCCTCCTACACTGCTGGTGGTAATGTAAATTAGCACAACCATTGTGGAAAGCAGTATGGAGGTTCCTCAAAAAACTCAAAATAGAAATACCATTTGACCCAGGAATTCCACTCCTAGGAATTTACCCTAAGAGTGCAGCAGCCCAGTTTGAAAAATACATATGCACCCCTATGTTTATCGCAGCACTATTTACAATAGCCAAGAAATGGAAGCAACCTGTGTCCATCAGTAGATGAATGAATGGATAAAGAAGAAGTGGTACATATACACAATGGAATATTATTCAGCCATAAGAAGAAAACAAATCCTTCCATTTGCAACAACATGGATGGAGCTAGAGGGTATTATGCTCAGTGAAATAAGCCAGGCAGAGAAAGACAAGTATCAAATGATTTCACTCCTCTGTGGAGTATAAGAACAAAGCAAAAACTGAAGGAACAAAACTGCAGCAGACTCACAGAACCCAAGAATGGACTAACAGTTACCAGAGGGAAAGGGACTGGTGATGATGGTTGGGAAGGGAGGGATAAGGGGGAAAAAGGGCTATTACAATTAGCACACATAATGTATCGGGGGTTGGGGTGGGGTGGGGGGATACAGGGAAGGCAGTATAATACAGAGAAGACAAGTAGTGACTCTATAACATCCTACTACACTGATGGACAGTGACTGCAATGGAGTATGTGGTGGGGACTTGATAATAGGGTAGTCTAGTAACCATAATGTTGCTCATGTAATTGTGTATTAATAATAGCAAAAAAAAAAACCCTACAGCTAACATAACACTTAATGGTAAAATACTGTGTTTCTTTAAGATGGGAACAAAACTAGGATTTCAGTTCTCACCACTTCTATTTAACATTTTAATATAGGTTGTAACCAGTGTAAAATGGATAATAGTAATAATAGAAATTAAAGATATCCATAGTGGAAAGTATAAAATATCACTATCTTTACTGACAGATGATATTAACATATATGTAAAAAATCCTAAGGAATACACAATAAACCTTAATGAAGGAAGTCATCATAGTTACCTCTAGAGAGGTAAATACAAAGCAATTTTATATCTACAAATTAGTAACAAAGAATCCAACAATGAAATTAAGAATACAGTTCCATTCATAAAATCATCAAAAATAATAACATGTTTAGGAATAAATTTAACAAAAGAAGACTCACATACACTGAAAACTACAAAACTTTGGTATGAGATGTTAAAAAGGACTTACCTAAGTGGAGAGACATTCCGTACCTTTCTATTGAAAAATCAACACTTTTATGATATCAAGTCTCTCTAAATTGACTTATAGTTTTAACACACTCCACATTACAATCCCAGAAAATTTGTTTACACAAAAACTGATGAGCTGAACCTAAAATTTATGAAGAATGGCAGAGGACCAAAAATAGCTGAAATAACTTTTAAAGAGAAGGGTAGAGTTGGATAATTTATACTTCCCAATTTCAAAATCACCGTAAAGCTACAGTAAGCAAGACACCGTGCTGATGGTGCAACGACAGACATGTGGATCAATGGGACAGAACTGAGAGTCCTGGAATAAATACTTAAATTTATGGCCAATTGATTTTCAATAAAGGTGTCAAGGCAGTTTTATGCAGAGAGGATAGTCTTTTATGTAAATAGTACAGGGACAATTGCATGTCCACAAGTTAAAAGATTAATGTGGATTTCTCACATCCCATCATACACAAAAACTAACTCAAAAATGAATTGGAACTAATATAAAGGCTAACCCCTTCAAATTTTTTTTTTTTGGTATCATTAATATACACTTACATGAACAACATTGTGGTTACTAGATTCCCATTATCAAGTCCCCACCACATAACCCATTACAGTCATTGTCCATCAGTGTAGTGAGATGCTATAGAATCACTACTTGTCTTCTCTGTGCTGTACTGCCTTCCCTGTGCACCCCCTCCTACATTATGTGTGCTAATCATAATGCCCCTTTTCCCCCTTATCCCTCCCTTCTCACCCATCCTCCCCAGTCCCTTTCCCTTTGGTAACTGTTAGTTCATTCTTGGGTTCTGTGAGTTTGCTGCTGTTTTGTTCCTTCAGTTTTTTCTTTGTTCTTATACTCCATAGTTGAACCCCTTTAAACTTTAAAAGAAAACATAAGAGAAAATCTTTGTGAGCTTGGCTTAGGGAAAAAGACACTCTGGGATCAAAAGCACAGTCCATAAAAACAAAAAAGAAAGATAAATTGGAATTCACTAAAATTTAAAAATGTCTAAGCTTTGAAAGACATCTTCAAGAAAATAAAAGATAATGAGAAGTGGGAGAATATTTGCAAATCCCATTTTGGTACAGGACTTTTTTCCAGAATATATAAAGACACTTACAACTCAATAATAATAATAAAGAGAAACAGTTTAAAAATGGGCAAAATATTTGGGTAGGTACTTCTCCAAAAAAGATATATGTAGGGCCAATAATCACATGAAAAGGTGCAACATAATGCTCATTAAGGAAATGCAAATTTTTAATAAATGAGATACAACTTCATTCCCATGAGAAAGGTTATTTTTTTTCAAAAGACAACACCAAATGTTGACAAGCGTGTGAAGAAACTAGAACCCTCATACGTCACTGGCGAAATCTGCAATGGTTTAGTCACTTTGAAAATGTTTGGCATGTGATTTTAAAAGTTAACATAAACTTATCAAATTACCCATCTGTTCTGCCCACAGGTATTTTCTCCATCCCTCCCCCACTAGAAAAAAATATTATTTTCATATCTTATTATGAAGTTTATTATTATTGTCTTTGCTTTCTCTCTCTTAATAATGAATGTGGATTCTGATATCACAAAACTCCAGGATTGTACTCAAGCTGCCGAACTTCACTGCATGATAGGTAAAATAATAACGGCTATAAAAATTATCATGGGACTTTCAATATGGAAAGGATCATATCCTTTAGAAGTGCTCTGGAATGTGCTAAACTCATGGTGATGAAAGGGACCAAGAATCGTAGATGGATATGATCTTGAAGTTTTGAGATGGATAGTACATATTCTTCATATTTTAGATAGATATTCATAAGAAAAGGCACAGAAGAGAAGACCCCCCAGTGTATATTCAGAAAACAGCAATTACTGCAATTTTCAATGAGCAGCTCTCTGAAGGAAAGGCTGTGATGGTTGAACAGGTAAATTGAGACTCATAATCCAAATGATGAAAGCAAGGAGTCTCATATAGATGGAGGATATCATTATATTACAAATCAAAATTAACTATTTTTGAATAGGGAATTTGTATCCCACTGAAGAGATATTATTATTATTTTTAAAGTTCCTGAAGCTATATTTTCCAATAATCATGTTTTTTATTCTCTTGTGAATTATCCTTTTACTTTAATAGAAGTTGTTTGATTATTGTTATGCCATGAAACAGGCACAAAGCAATATTTTCAGTAGTTTGTCTTATTTCCATATTCATCTTACTATGATAAAAAATAATAAATAATTAAATTCACCATGGTCATTGGTGAAAACAGTCCCAGAACTCCTTAAATTAAATCACTGAATAGCGAGAATAATTATTCGAGAAAAGGAAATAACTCAGGAACACAGTATTACTATCTTTTTTATGATAATTTAACAGAAAAGTGTCTCCTGAATTTATTTTTTAAAAGGGACAAAAATATATATATAATCGGTGGGTCATTTGAATATAAACTATCCATCAAGAAGTATGTTTTCCTTTCTAAGAGTGGGAGTGTTCTTTTAAAAATTTTAAACAAATAGAAAATTCTATTTCCTTCTCTTGGTCTTTATGAAAACCATAAAATACCATTAAACAAGCAACTTTTCTTTATGCCCTTGAATGATTTGTGCAGTCTTTAATTATCCTCTAAATGCCAGTAGCAAAGTACTGTTCCAGCTATCTACTCAAGATGTCTTTTTATTCTACATGTGAGATAATTGGAATTCTCGTTAACTTTGTATCATATCCTTCAGTAGAAACCCCAAAGTATTAAAGACTTAAAAAATAGGGAAAGATGCTGTTGTACTTAATGATGGTTATCATCTTTATTTTTTATGATTAGAGATAATTATTTCTAATGTTGTATTCTTAAATATATATAATTATTTCTAATGTTGACTCCTTAATTAGTATATTTGTGATTCTTTACTAAAGCAAAAATCTATGCCTTGTCACAGTTTTTTTGCCTTTTTTATAGGGGATCCAAGCTAAGAGTACTTTATCACATTTTCTTATTTTAATTTTCCTATTTGAGATAAAATAAAGAGAATAGTAACTGGGTTATTTGGTGAACGTAGTGTATTTTTAGTATGTAGTGTGAGCTTATAAAATATTCTGAATGGTGCTTTAGTCATTTTGAAAATTTCTGTTTTATTGTAACTGGGGATTCATGAAAGAGTAGTCTTTTTCTAGAGTTTAGTCCATGTCTGGTTTAAAGCAAAAAAAAAAAAAAGACAAAATCTATGATATGAAAATCATGAGCTAGGAATAATTGTGGGCCATTACAAGTCCTCTTTCTTAAGCTAACTTGGCCATGCCTATTATGAACACGATCTCCCTCTGTGGCTTTGAGGAATGTTTCCTAAGCCATAAATACTTTCAACATATGTTAATAAAGCAGGTATACTACTGGGTCTTCTAATACTTTTAATGAATTTAAATGAAAATTACTGAGCAAATTGTCTCATAGGTTTTGATTAATGGTTTAAAATATAACTTTTTTTCAATTAATGTGGTCTGAATTTCTGCCTAAAATGTTAGGTACTAAGATCCAATAAATCTTTAAATAAACTTGCTTCAAGTTGAATGCATCAGCATCTCTATGGGGGACACCAAACAAATTGAAAACAAAATATAAAAGAGGAAACACAAAGTTTTTATCTAACTAAGGGAACATAGATGATATAGCATCAAATTATATAACAGAAGATAATCTAAATTTATTCAGTACTCATAGATTTTCATATATATTTTTTCAACAGGATTTGCTCACATAAGACAAATTCTGTTCGGTTTATTAACAGCATATCATCTCTAAATGAAGCTCATTGCAATCTAAAATGGGTCCTGCAAGGAGTTAATGAGCAAGCTTCTGCCTGATATTGACAATTAATCAGGCATAAAAGCATTTAGGACCAGGACCCATTGACAAGCATGTAGGCTCACAGAAACTTCAATGAAACATGATATGTGAACATGTTTGTCTAATTGTATATGAGGTTTTCACACAAATTCTCACCAAAACACTTAATTATCTAGAGGTGATGCGTCCATTTCAGAATCTGTAGGAAACTTTTTAGTTTGCTGTAACCATATATAATGGATTGAATGAAGAGTTATTAGCCTTTGTAGCCAGTTTTGCCATTTAATTGCTATAGCAACCTGAAGCCAAAGTTGGATCATTGGATAGAATAACTGAGCAATTAAAAGCAACCATCATTGTGCCCTGATAGAATTATCCTTATCCCTTAAGGGGTGGAAAAAAAATCAAGTATTTCAAATGGAAATCTGGCATATGAAAAAAATTATTTTTTTCACAATTAAATTAGGAAATTATACATAAATTAGTATTTGTATTTCTCTTCTTAAAATTTATAATTGAAAACATTCAAAATGTATTTTGTTTATCAACTTTGAACAGATGAAATGAGTGCTTTGTTTCATAACTAATAAATTATAGCTGATTTCCCTCTGATGTATAGAGAAAGGGAAATAAAAACAATGCCTATTGTTTGGGTTTTGTTCTTTTCAAAAAGTCTTAATGAACTTTTGAAGTTATTATATAATCTCTAAGTACATGTTTTATTTTGCCAGTAGGTCCAGTTATGGAATGATCTCTCCTCTAGGCCGATTTCCACATGTGATTTATAGGTCTTCTCTCAATTTATTTAATTATTTTAATCTCTTCAACAACAAAAATATAACATAAAATTTATCATTTTAAGTACTGTAGTTAAAAATAGCCTGTGCACAGTATTGAAGTTGAAATAGTCCCAGTTGTTTTTGACTTTGTTTCTGAGCTATAGATAGGTTCATTGCCTTAGAATATAGTACCATACTAATATTTTAGGCTGATTTGAACTTTCTTATCTTAGAAGTTTGCTTTTCTCTTTCAAAGGGGATTCAACAAAAAATGTTGCTTCCTTGTAAACTGACAGAAAGATTTCCAGCATATTAAAAGGATGGAAAAAAAGCAAGTTAACCCAAGGATAAAACAGAATAAATAGAATAGACAACTACACCAGGCAGTGAGATGGAGGTAGAGGCTCAATGAATTGAGAGCAATCAGGGGGCAACCAAAAATGAAAAGAGTGAATGTTTTCCAGAATATAGAGAAAAATAAACTATAATGGATAATTTCTTTAATGCTATACTCAATGGAAATCTGGATTTGCACCAAAGATAAATTAATAGGTACTTATTTACTTTATAAAAGTTCTAATAATATATTTCTTTATAGATTTGACTATTCTAGTTCACTTAAAAGAGGAGATCAAGTGTTAATAATAGTTTATGCATTAAGTCTTTGAGACAGAAATGTTTATGGTTTACAAGAGAATTAATTGTCTAAGTCCTAAATTAAACCAGGAATCCCAACTTAAAGCACACTCTGGTCACTGTCTTGATGGAGCCTTTCTAAACACTTCAATAAAGTATCAGTGTCAATACAGACATAAAATAGTAATGAAAACTGAGATTTATAGCCAATCTCCTGTCAAAATTTGAGAGACACAGGACCTATAGATTTGAAATGAGAATCACATATGCATTTTTGCTTAAGATAATACAAATATGATAATTTGGGCAAATGTTACTGTATTACTTATCTGCAGACTGAATGATAGCTTGTAATCCATAGTAGACACCAAAAAGAAAATGAAGCAGTTATAATAAAAAGCTAGAGTGTTGCCTCTTTTCTAACTTCCTTCTCTTTAATCACCTTCTTTTTAATATGGATTCAAAAGTGACAGCTTCAAAGAAAACCACAGGACAGAAGCAGAGAAGGACATGCTTCAATGAATTACATCATGTGAGGCAGAAACACTCCCTCTCCTTCCATCTTTGAAAGAAATTATAAATAATTGTAACATTTCTTCCTTAATATTTGATAGAATTCACCAGTGAACCAGCTAAGCCTGGTACCTTCTGTTTTGGAAGATTATTATTTACCAATTCAATTAATTTAATATATATATAGGCTATTCAGATTGTCTATTTCTTCTTGTGTGAATTTTTCCAGCTTGTGAATTTAAAAGAATTGGTCCATTTCCTTTAGGTTATCAAATTTGTGGGCATTGAATTGTTCACAGTATCCCTTTATTATCCTCTTCATATCCATGGGATCTGTAGAGATGCCCCATCTTTTGTTTCTGATGTTAGTAATTTGTGTCCTCTTTTCTTAACTTGGCTAGGGGCTTATCAATTTTTATTGGTCTTTCCAATTTCCTGTTTTCAATTTCATTAATTTCTGTTCTAATTCTTATTATTTCTTCTCCTTCTCTTTTTTCTTTTTCTAGTTTCCTAACGCAGAAGCTTATATCATTCATTTTAGATCTTTCTTCTTTTCTAATATATACATTCAATGCTATAAATTTCACTCTAAGCACTGCTTTTGCTGCATCCAAAATTTTGATAAGTTGTATTGCACTTTCATTTACTTCAAAATATTTTTATATTTCTCTTGCGATATATGATCCATGTGTTATTTTAGAGGTATGCTGTTTAATCTTCAAGTACTTTGGGATTTTCCAGCCACCTTTCTGTTATTGATTTCTAGTTTAATTCCATTATGGTCTGAGACCAGTGTACGATTTCCATTCTTTTAAATTTGTTAAAGTCTGTTTCATGATCCAAAATGTGGTCTATTTTGTTGACTGTTCCATGTCAGCTTAAAAGTGTATTGGTTTTAGATGAAGTAGTATATATTAATAATAAAAAATAAAAATTATAAAGTTCACTGGTAATTATAAAATTAATTTAAAAATTTATAAAAAAATAATAAAATGAATTATATCCAGTTGTTTGATGTTACTATTGAGTGTTACTATATCCTTACTGATTTTTTGCCTGCTGGATCTATTTCTAATACAGAGGTGTTAAAGTCTCTGACTATAGTAGTGGATTCATCGATTTCTCCTTATAGTTCCATCAGTTTTTTCCCTCCCATATTTTGATGCCCTATTGTTAGACACATACACACAAGGACCGTTATGTCTTCTTGGAGTATTGACCCCTTTGTCATTACATAATGCTCCTCTTTACCCCTGATAAGTTTCCTTGCTCTGAAGTTGGCCCTATCAAATTTATATAGCTTTTCTGATTACCATTAGCATTGTATATCTTTCTCCACCCCTTTGCTTTTAATTTATATGCAAATTTACAGTTCAAGTGGATTTTGGATAGACGACATATAATTAGGACTTGCTTTTTAATCTACTCTGATAATCTCTGCTTTTAGTTGGTGTGTTTAGATCATTGATGTTAAAAGTGATTGATTATTGATATAGTTGAATTAATATCTACTATATTTATTACCATCCTTTTTGTTTGTTCCTATTTTTGTCTTCCACATTTTGTGTGTTGTAACTTTACTTCAACATTTTTTATGATTCCATTTCTCTCCTTTTTTAGCAAATCAACTACATTTAAAAAAATATTTTTGTGTGTGTGGTTTCCCTAGAGTTTGTAGTTTACATTTCAGTTAGCCCAAGTCCACTTTCAAATAACACTATACTGCTTTGCTACCTACTATAAGATGGTGCAAATACCTTATAATGACAAAATATTCCTAATTCCTCCCACTTGTCCCTTGTATCATTACTACCATTTCACTTATATGTAAGCATACATTCTTGAATATATTGTTGCTTTTAATATTTTTGAGCAAACTGTTATTTGATCAATTATAAGAAAAATAGTTTTTATTTTATCTTCACTTACTTTTTCTCTGTTGCTGTTTCTTTCTTTATGTACATCTGAGTTACTGACTCAGATTTTCCTTCTCTATAGTGAACTTCTTTTAACATTTCTTGCAAGGAAAGTGTACTGGCAACAAAGTCCCTCAATTTTTCTTTGAGGAGGTCTATTTCTCCATCACTTTTGAAAGGTAATTTTCAGAATAGAGAATTCTAGGTTGGTGATATGTTTTCTTTCAATACTTTAAATATTTCACTCCATTTTAGCCTCAAGTTTTTTATCTGAGGGAAAACGATATAATTTTTTTTAATTTGTAAAATGCATTAAATCAGATTTTTTAAAAGGGAACTTTTTCTTTTATTCTGGTATCGTTAATGTACAATCACTTGAACATCATTATGTTTACTAGACCCCCCCATTATCAAGTCCCCCCCACATACCCCATTACAGTCACTGTCCATCAGCGTAGTAAGATGCTATAGAATCATTACTTGTAGCAGGGTGGGAGGAAGGACATGGGAAGGAAAACAATATAATTGTTATCTTTGTTCTGCTACAGGCTTCTTTTAAGACTTTATCTTTGACTTTTTAAAGTTCGAATATGATATGTGTAGGTAGTGTTCTTGGCATTTATCCTGCTTGGTATTCTCTGAACTCTTTGGATTTGTGCTTTTACCTGTCAAATTAATTTGGGGGAAATTCTCAGTCATTCTTGAGTCAGTATTTCATCTGTTCTTCTCTTTCTCTTCTCCTTCTGGTACTCCCATTACACTTAGGTTACACCTGTTTGAGTTGTTCCACAGTTCTTAGATATTCTCATCTTTTTTTTTAAAGTCTTTTCTTCTTGCTTTTCAGTTTTGTTAAGTTTCTGCTGTCATACCTTCAAGCTCACAGACTCCTTCCTCAGTTTTGTCTAGTGTACAAATAAGCTTGTCAAGGCATTCTTCATTTCTGTTGTAGCGTAGTTTTACCATTAGCATTTCTTTTTTATTCTTTTTTGGCATTTCCCTCTCTGCTTACACTATCCATCTGTTCATGCATGCTGTCTTTTCCCATTTGGAGTTCTTACTATATTAATTAAAGGAGTTTTAAGTCTTATAATTCCAATATCCTTGCCACATCTGACTCTGGTCCTCATGCTTGTTCAGTCTCTTTGAACTTTGTTTCTTGCCTTTTAGTATGTTTTGTAACATTTTTTTGGAATTTGGGCATGATGTCCTGGGTGCAGGCCTTTAGAGGTGTGGTGGTAATAAGCCATGGGAGGGGCAGCATGCTATAGACCTGTGAAAAGACCTGTCTTTTGGTGAGCCACTGTGCATCAGGCTGTGAACTTTATCAGTGGTTCTCAATTTCTTTTTCCTTAATTAGGTGGGACAGGTTGGTGAGAGGGGGCTGGAGTTGTGCATTTCTCTTCTCCCAAGTAGATTAGGCTCTCATTAAAACCCCAGCAGGTCAGGCTATGGTAAAATAGTTTCTCCTGAGGGCAGACCTTGTTTAAAAGAATGGAATGCAGTTGCATATTTCAAAATCGTTACTTTCCTCTCTCCTTTGGGGGATTTTCTCTGATATTCACTG